>APFE030059490.1:365257-375469 GCA_000404065.3 Pinus taeda
ATTAAAATTAAAAAATATATTGAAATTGTATACATTTATTTTAACAGATTTATTATTTAGAGGTTAAATTTATATTTTATGGTAAATATATGCATTATATTTGATTTTGTTTTTGAGTTATTGGGGATTAAATTGGTTTTGGCTGAATGTTAATTTTTATTGTTTAAAATGGGTTTTTGATTGCATATATATGATTCAGCAAGTTGAAAAATCTTTGGAGTACTCTGGTTTTGGAGAATTTACAACTCAAACTTGTAATTCTAAAAAATAATTGCTAGATTTTGAGTAAATTAAACAAAAAAAAATATACCCAATTTTTTTCAAAAACCGAAACAAATAAACTACTACAATTATTTAAATTTCTTTTTAAAATTTTGTAAAAATAAAATTTATATATTCTTAAATCTCATACATCTCAAGTTAAAATTTTGTAAAAATAAAATTATATATTCTTAAATCTCATACATCTCAAGTTAAGATCTCATGAAAAAAAAATCATCAAAGATATAAAACTCTTCCAACCTAGCACCAAATAAGGTTTTTGGGTAGGTTTCACACAGAAGCTGCCTATTTTTTGTCACATGAGTCCACCCTGGCCTAAACTCGGCTTTTTAGATTTTTATTTTGTTAAATATTTTGTAATTTGGATATTTTTTTAATCTAGTTTCCCACTCTTTGAAAAATTATCAAACGTAATGTAAATTAGTATATTTTAGGAATGATTTTTACACCTTGAAAATAGACGTCAAGGAATAACATCACTCGCTGCAAATTCTTTGGACTTCGATCCAAAAATGATCACACACGTGACAGGTTCACAAGAATCTGACAGCCTTGCGTCGGAACTATCTTAGTGACAACATATCGAATATTCTATACGGAAAAAGGAATATTATTGTGGTGGTCGAGGAGATTCAGATTCGTGGAGGGAGCGTCACCACGAGAGTCCATCAGAACTGGTTGGCACCCCAGGCTACGTCCAAATCACGTGGTCCATGACACAAAACGCGTGGTCCACCGTCAAAAACACTATCGAATATTCTATACGGAAAAAGGAATATTATTGTGGTGGTCGAGGAGATTCAGATTCGTGGAGGGAGGGTCCCCACGAGAGTCCATCAGAATTGATTGGCATCGCAGGCTATGTCTAAATCACGTGGTCTACGACACAAAATGTTTGGTCTATTATCAAAAACACTATTCAAATAAATATGGTTATGGTTTTTATAAGACTTTTAAATTTTACTTTTGACTGTTTAAACAATTCCTCCACCTTTTTAAAATACTTTATAAAATAGAGTTAGACAAAAAAACAGACTTAGATTGTGACCTTTACCATTGCTGTGAATTGCAACTTTTTACCCACCGGAATAGTTGTTGAGCCGTCTACCAAGGCGGGAGGAAGGAATTTGTTGTTAAGCCGTCTCGGGAAGTCCATAGGAGGCAATTATTACGGAATGTGGTGAGAAGAATATTTGAAAATATAATAATATATTTTCACTTTGATTTAAATCAACTTGCACTCACTATATTTGAGGATCATTGTATTATCATTATTTTGATAAAGAAAGAATCTTTGTAATATCATTATTTTGATAAACAAAGAATTTGAATTGTGGGACGGGGACACTATCTTTTATAGTTGTCACGATAACCTTTTATTATATATTTTAGTGGCATATATTGCTTTGACGATAAAATTTTTATTATATATTTTAGTTATGAAATGTTTTTGGTGTGAATTTTTTTTGAGAAAATTAGAAAATTTATTATAATTTAGTTCATAAAGTAGTAGTGAGGATATTTATTATTAGAGTATTTGTTAATGTATGCTGATTCATTATTGTTATTTAAGAAAATTATGTTAGATTATTATGTTTTTTGATAAGATTTTCACTTATAAAAGATGTTTGTAAGCTTTGGGTCATTAATCTATTTCTTTACACATTCAAAGAAAAGAAGCTTTTAACTGAATTCTTGATGTGGCTTTTATTCAATTATTTTCTCATATAACTTAAATTTAAAATTTAATGAAAAATAAATTCTACTTAATCAACTTCTTTAACTCTTAAATTATTCTTTATTTTATATACAACTACAAGAATTATTAACTAGTTAAAATTGATTTGGATAGTCCCTCACTATAATCAAAAGCCAAAAGTATATTTAAAAGCTCACAAGCTTTAATAATTCATGTATTAGCAATATGTTTGTTCTTCTAACTTCATCCTAATTTATCAATCTTTCATGGAAAATTTGAACTACAAAAAAAAACATATCTTTACACAATTTTTACCATAAATCCCTAAGCTTATTACATTCATTATAACTTAAGAATTCACATCAATGAAAGAAAACGAGTAGATGGTGTAGATGATTTTAATGACACTTTCATATGACACTAAGGTGAAAAGTAATATGATTCGATAATACCAGGTAAACATGATCTGGCATTTACTCACATATATTTGAGAGGAACCTTAATATACTAAAGAACTTACAAAATAAGGTTAGGGTTTCGTTAGTCCTTACAAAAGGGAGTAGGATACCTGGTCAATGAAACATCCTTCATGTTTCGCGCCGGCTCGCCACCGGTGAGACCCTTCTAATGATCTCTTTTGCGACGTGAGCCCCATGAATGAAATAAATTTTTCTCCATTGTGAAACAAACTTTTCTCTGTCTCCAACTCTTCATCCACGTCTCTATCCCCATCACTGTTGTTGTCACCATCTGTGTAGTTCTGTTTGCATGTTCATTGGCTATGACACGATAAATCGCCTAACTCATGCAACCAAACAGTGAAAGTAATTGATGGGAGATTATGAAATCGTCTGGTGAGCCTCCCATTCCCGCCTTCTATATTCTAAATTCCATTAGCTCCGTGATCATTTTGAAACCCTTGTACCCTCAACTGGAGAAAATAGAGATTTGGCACAATGTTTTCATTGATCGAATTGCAAAAATCACTCCAATTTCCCTAGTTGGATTTGTTGTCTTCTATTTGCACGTGAGCATCGAAGTTCAGCGTCACTCAAATTGTAAGTTCAAAATAGGAAATTTTTGTTTAGCTTTATGTTTCTTTAGCAAATTTAAAATGGAAGTAGGCTCATAACCTTGTAGTTAACATGTAGTTATCATCCTTGTCTGTCCTACCTATATAGATTCCAGCTCTTGTTATAACCATAATGTTGTTTTTCTGCATGTCAAAACCAACGTAGATTCCTACCTACATAGATTCCAGTTCTAGTTATAAGCATAATGTTTGTTTTTCTATTGCTTTTTTATGGTTTTGGTCAAAACCCAATTTGTAAAACCCTTCCACGAGAACTTATAGTGATTCTCATCAAATCAAATTTCCTTACATTTCTAAGAAACAATACAACAACGCGAGATTCATTCTGGGTATTATATTATTAGTGGACTTTTATATAATTTATCCAAACTATTATATAAATGAAATTTTGTTCTAACTTGCTTTTTTAATTTATGCAGACAATACTCTACTATTTGACCAATTCCTTAGCAAAAATAGGAGAGCACCCACTTGCTTGTTTCTAGTCAAGGGTTAGGAGAACACCAAACTTGTTTGTGAAAAATCCAATGGTTCACTATTGTAGGAACAAGTTGTTTCAATACTACGACAACTCATTGGTTTTTTGTTGCAACAACTCGTTGGATGACTAGTGCGGCAACTCATTGGTTAACCATTGTGGCAACTCGTTGGTTAACCATTGTGGCAATTCCCTAGTTGATCGTTGCAGCAGATCATTGGTTTACTATTGCTACAATCATTGGTTGACCATTGTGGAAACATGTTGGTTCACCTTTGCAGCAACTCATTGGCTCACAATTGTGGAATCTCATTGGATCACCATCGTGGCAACTCGCCGGGTCACCGTTGCAACACCTTTCTGGGTTACTGTTGCAACAACTCCTTGGGTCACAAAACGGTAAAGCAAGTCAAATGGGAAATAATCATTTCACTTCTAGTGCAAGACCCTAAAGAAAAGATCATATTTTTTAGAAAGGACTTAGATTGGTCTGAAGTACATGGAAAAAACGTGGAGATTGATCGGATTGCAAAAATCCCTTCAAATAGAATTGGATACTTTATTAGAGGAGAGGACATGAACCCAGATGCTCCATGTTCTTTCACCCGGGTACAAAATGAACGCCCAAGCTCAAGGCCTACTTCTTCCCTCAGATATGAATTGCAATTTTTTTAGAGATGCATTGCTTAGATGTTGGTATTAATAATGGTCGATCATTTTTCATATGTATTGAATTTTAAAACATTTTTATGTAGGTATTCTTGTTTAGATGGCCCCAAGGATAGAAGAGGACAAAATGAAATGAAGCTAAGATCCTCATTTGTGAAAAAGAGGGGTTGCCAATGCCATTTCATTGTAAATGTTATGGTTCATATCCCTGAGATAGCGATAATAACATATATCATGTATGAGCACAAAGATAGCCAAGGATGGCCTTATCATGGCCAACATGACACTTCAGGTGATGTTAGGTCCCTGCATCAACCAAATTTATCAAGGGACATGGTTTCCTATGTAGAGAATTGTTTCTTCTTGGAAGTGTCAATTGAATCAGTTTGAAAATGCATGTTAAAAAATATGCTAACATGGATGCCACGCCTTGAGAGAGGGATTACTTTTTGTGTAGGAAAGATGTTGTTAACATCTATTATCATCTAATGAAAGGAAAGTATCAATTTCATAAGAAATATGAAATGAGTTTGAACCTTCGGTATAAAAAGCACCAAGATGATTTTTTCTTTTATCAAAATCCCAATGGTAGAGAGATCCCTTTTATAGTTGGAATTTAGACGAAGTGGATGTTGGAGACCATGGTGAAGCTATAAAATAATAGGTTAATAGCCATGGATTCAACATTCAACGTGTATAAATATGGGGTGAGTGTATGAAGAATGATTGATCTAGTACAATAATTTGATTTGTAATGATTGATAATGATTAATGAGTTGAAGTTGACTTCATATGTTTTTTGAATGTGATAGTATTAGTTGTTCACACTCGTGGTGTTTGATAAGCAACAAAGTGTGGTGCTAGTTGCATGGGTGGTGGCATCACGTAATAAATCACAAGACATTTCATTATGGTTGGAGCACCTTGTGCATAGGTGTCACTAAGTTGATCATAGTTGGAAAGTTAATGCTTCATGGTTGATGATGCATTGGCTAAAATTAGTGCTTTAAGGTAACTTCAATATCCTTATTTTACTATACAACTTGTATTTATTCTAAAGAGAACATGCTTGAAATGAATTGAATGTGGCATGAGAATTATAGGTGAAATGTTATCTTGTGTGTTTGGCATATATGTCAAGCATGGCTAAAAAATGTGAATTAATTGGCCAGTAGTCCAGAAATATCAAAAGATATGTTTAGTTATTTGTGTTTAATTATGAATTATTGTTCCTGTGTTGAAATGAGCAATGCAATTAATGATTTATTCAACAAATTTCCTAATGAGGAGAAGTTCCTAGACTATTTCCACACGAATTGGGTTGTCGGTGACAAGATTTGTAAGTTGACAAACACTTTCTTACATTTCTCTTTTTGGTTTTCATATAGATGAAATATATTCATTAACCCAAATTTTTTACAATTAGGGTTGTGCCTAAAAAGTTATCGAGGTTTTTCGTATGCAAATCGGGAGACAAACAATGCTATTGAGTCATACCATTGTTACCTAAAGATAAAATTTCTATTTGATAGAAGAAAGAAATGTGCTCATATGATGGATTGGTTTATATATGTTCTTATAACAAATGTTGAACCCTGTTATCGGTTTACTGAAATTCTAAAAAAGGAAGGATTTTTGAATAATTACACGAAAGAGAAACAATTTGAATCATCAATAGAAAAATAAAAACTAATTCCAAATAGTGATTTCAGCCATCATGAGTAAATGTCTCATGCTTTTTGGGTGAGGAGTCAATCTAAACATAATAAGCAATATCTTGTCACTTGTCATTACACAAATTTCCTAACTTGTGATTCCCATGGTCTATTCATGGCAACATTTGCAAGCATGCCATAGAGGTGGGTTGGTTGTGTTCCTATTCAATGGCTTCAAACCAATTACTAAATCATCAAAGCGCAACTAATTCATACAATGACCCTCTTGAGATAAATATAGAGGGAATATTGGATAATAGTAAAGATGCAAACACATTTTCCATGGATAGTCACAATGTTGATGTAAATGTTGAAGGACTTGAGTTGGAGAAAGAGGAGTTATTTGGCTACATAGACCTGCTTTGAAACAATCCTCCTGCTTCTTTGACCAAGACTGAATAATTGATTGCTTTGGTTAAAAAATGTTGGATGAAGCCAACAATATTCATATTATGGATTATGAATTCATGTGTGGGTTGGTGTTTTTGAGTCATCTTGAAGAGGAAGAAGAGTTTCCGAGCCCCAAAAACAGAAGAAAAATAAGAAAACAAAATGAAAGATTGGAAATTGAATTGAATATCATTGTAGATGAAGATGAACCATTTGAGTTTGAACAACTCAACAAGCGAGGTTGCCCTCACTCCAACAATGCATGGTTTTCCAGGTTTTTTGTGTTATATTTGTTTTCAATTTAATTTTAATATTTATTAGTGTATTATATGTATTTAATATATTATTGTTTTATTGAATATGTTCATGTATGTTTGGTAGGTGGTGAGGATATGTTTGCTGATTTGGGAAATTTGTCTTAATTTTCATTTAAGGTCAGTAAATAACTCTGTTAATTTCAGTCTTTGAAACCTTCCACCAGTGATCAAATATGCTCTTACAAATTGGTCTTAGGGTGTCAAACTTAAATTTTGTCATTTCAGTGAGTCTTCAAATAAAATTTGGTCACTAGGTATTAGGTCTAGGATTTGTTTTCACTCCTTTCAAAGTTGTCCAAATGTCGGTCCATGTCACCATTCAGCTGAGTGTACCATCATTCAGAGAGTTTTCATCATCATTTCAGGTTCCATTGGGTCATTTTACACCCTGTTTCGTGCTTTAGTTGTACTGGGTAAGGCTCATTTCCCTCTTCTAGGGTTTTGAAGGTAATTTCTCTTGGATGATAAAATCATCAAAAAAACTTGTATCCTGATGCCCATACACCTTCCGCTATCCTTAATGTACCTTTTTAAGAACATCCCATCACTGGTGTCCCTCAAATTCATCATTTTCCCACAAACCCTAGCTTCTTGCTACAATTTGACAATTTTCTAGGCTAGGCTTGTGTTTTTCCCTTTTGAACCCCTTCCCCTCACTCAAAATTTGAAATTTTACTTTCCCCGGCTTCCTAACATTCCTCCCTACTTCCTAAAACTTTCTTAAGAATTTAGAAGCCCCTTATCCCCTTCGTTTCACTTCATTTCGACAAATTCCCTGTTCCACACATGAGGATAGGTTTTACTGAAATGATGTTTCAGAGAAAGAAAAAATGCATTTGGAAAATGTGAGAGAGGTTTTTGTCCATAATAAGCCGAGGAAGAAAAACCTCCTTCACATTTTACATAGGTGTCATGGTTTTAGGGAAATGTAAAAAATAAAGTTGCCTCAGGAGGGTTGCTACACCTCTGGAGTGGCCTTGGGAAAATCAATATTTCTCCTAGCTTAGTTGGCCAAATGACTTGCTTGATGAGTGAAATAGTATATAGACACGAAGAGATTTCCAATGAGCTATCATGAGCTCAATTTGAAGTTGAGGAAGACCTTCAAAAGTTGATTGCAACAACACTCTGCATTTAGGCAGCCTCATTTTGCACATTTTGACCAGTCTTGGGAGATTTCACTTTTGACAGAGCATATGAACTCCAAATTGAAAAATTAAAGATGTTTTGGAAATTAGACTCAATTCCTGCACCCAATTTGGACACCGGGAAGACCTCCAAAATTGGTCTTCAAAAGGGCGTTGCATATTAAATCAGTCACGTTGTGCATTAAATTTTGCAACACAGGAAAACCCAATAGGTGCGTAGCACCATTGGCGCTACACTTTTGTTGGGGACCTCTATTTGCAAAATGGCCTACACATTTGGAATGAGCATGGAAAAATAAGTAAACCCATAAATATTGAGAAGATTTGGACAAGGTCTTGATCACCAAAAGAGTAAAAAACACCCAAAAAGTGCCCTCTCAGCCACTTTTTTGCTACACAGGAAGCAGTCTTGGGAGAATCAACTTTTGGAGGGGTAAATGAGCTCCAAATTAGAAATAAAATTGTTCCGAAAACTAGACAGGCAAGGCTTTCCAACAAGCCAACTTGCACTTGATTGGGACACCGGGAAGGCCTCCAAAATTCGCCCTGAAATGGTGCTACGCATTAATTTTTTGGCGCTGCACATTAAACTGATTTTGCCAGTTTTGCTTAAATTTCTAGATTTTTCCTAGTTTTCTTGGAAATTGACTTTTTCCTCATTCCTTGGTAAATATATGCATGGTAAATGATGTTTTTTATGTAAATATGGATGAAAAACACCTCATATGGTATATACATCAAGTTTCAAGTGGTTTTGATGATGAATGAATTGGTTTCCTAAGTTTTAGAGGCAAGTTGTTCCACTACCTACTTTTATGTTCCTAGTTTAGATATGGTTGAAACCACCCCTATTCTCATGGATTCGACTCCTCATAGCTAGCATGAATGGTTTTTTTCCTATATTATGTACTTTCTTATTCATTTGTAAAGGTTGGACTCTTGTGGAAGCTCTGAACTTTATTGTATATCTCTACAGCAGTTTAGCAAGGAATAAAACCAGGTTTCACAACTATTTTTGTGGGATTCTTGTGACAGTGAGTTTATGTATGATTTCTTCTTTGTAATGAGTTTTTCTTATGTTTCATGTGTTTTATGTTTATGTACGGTTTCTTCTTTGTAATGAGTTTTTCTTATGTTTTTATGTGTATATAGGGTTATGTGGAACCATACACCGATGATTTAGAGGAAGAAGATGAGCAATGGTGGAATAGAATGAACAGGGCAACTACTTTAAGCTACAATATGCTGACAAAATCCGTGTATTGCGTTAAAGCTTAGGACCGCGAGCTGCCAGTGTATGACGAGCTCACAATAGTAAATGAATTCCTAGAGAAGTTTGAGAGCGCAGTACCAGAATACTAGCGATTTGATGCGCTAAAATGGGCATTGCATGTGACACCGACGCGATGGTGGGGTACCCATGAAGGCATTTTCGTATATTGGCAAAGCTATAAGTGCATGATGCAGATACAATTTGGGAAGCTAGCACTCCAATTAATAGAGAAATATGATGGAGGAGAAAATCTGCACGTACATCTGAGCAAATGGACCAAAGCCTATGGCGAAGAGCTGCAACCATAATGGGTGCACCTATTATATCATACCTTAGATGTCATCCCAAGGAATAGTTGATAGTGCTGCTATAGCTTGTTTCTTACTCATCCAATTGACTGCTCCTCCAAATAGGTTAAACACATACCCACTTGTAGATCTTCTCTTATCCAAATCTATAGCCCAGTCTACATCAACAAAGCCACGGATATCCAAAACTTTGTCCAATCCTAGTCTTCCTTAGTAGCACAAACCATAATCACTAGTGCCATGCAAATACTTGAAAACTTGCTTCATTGTTGTCCAATGCTCCTTCCCTGGTTTTGACATAAACCTACTCAATACTCCCACCGCATATGCAATGTCTGGTCTAGTACAAACCATTGTATACATTAGACTACCGATTGCACTTGCATATGGAACATGGGACATATCCTCTTCCTCTTCTTATGTCTTGGGACACTGTTCAACAGATAGATTTACACCTACATGAATAGGAACCTTCACTGATTTACTATCCTGCATATTAAACCTCTACAATATTGTCTCGACATACTTCCTCTGGTTTAATCAGAGCTTCCTCTTTGCCCAATCTCTTTTAATTTCCATGCCAAAAATATGTTTGCAGCACCAAGATCTTTCATGTCGAATTTGGAGGACAATTGGTTCTTCAAATCCTAGATAATTTCTTTGTCATTTCCAACTAGCAACATATCATCCACATACAAGACCAGATAAATAACACAGTCACCAATTAATTTAAAATACATACAGTGATTTGCTTTGCTTTTAGTGAAGCCAAGTCCCCGTATAAATGTATCAAATTTCTGATACCACATCCTTGGTGACTGTTTTAACCCATACATAGAC
>APFE030059490.1:383797-430535 GCA_000404065.3 Pinus taeda
TAAAAAATATTCCAAGGTTGATAAAAATATACTTTAAAATATTCCAAAGTTGATAAAAAAAATATACATTAAAATATTCATTATATAAAAATTCATCGCTAATGGTTAACAACATGCCATCTCATGGATCCGGAAGGCTCTTTGAAAAGGAGAGGGGTATGAGAAATCAATAATTTTGATTGTGAATCCCTAAAATGATCCGTAAATTAATTCGTATCGACTTTCACATATTGTATTAAACACGAATCGGACAGAATCCCCGAATTCTCGATATTATTATTATTTATCTTTTTGGGTACGCTCGAATTGGGTAACTATGATTTTAACGCTGAATGAGACCCTTATGATTCAGGGTATCAACGACGCCACGTTTTCTTTATTTGAGATTGAATACAGCGAATGCGCAAACAACGATACATGCACTCAAATCAAAACGTGTTTCATCTTTTAGCCCACACTATGTTGAATTATCGAAACAAAGTACACAGAACCTCTAAAAGGCTGATACTCCGGTAAAGCATGTGCTTTGGTACCTATCAACTCATTTATTTTGAAGGCTTTTGGCATTTGGACTGTCAAAATCTTCTTCCCGCTTACTATGTGAAAAACTGAAGTAGGCAATAGCGGTAAAATTGGTTTATACATGTTTAGAAGGGGAAGAGAATACTATTCGTGGACATATAGAAGTTACGTATCATTTTATTATTTCTTGATATGCAACGTTTTTTGCTAAGGAAATTGCACTTTTGTTGTCACAGTGTATCCTTATAGCCTCTGTACTAACCCCATACTTGAATACAATCTCTGCAACCAAACTGCTTCCTTGCTTGCATGAGTGGCTTTCATGTATTCTGCCTATGTAGTTGATAGTGCCAATATAGATTGTTTCTTACTCATCCAACTGACTGCTCCTTCAAATAGGTTAAACACATACCCACTTGTAGATCTTCTCTAATCCAAATCTCCAGCCCAGTCTACATCAACAAAGCCATGAATATCAAAAACTTTGTCCAATCCTAGTCTTCCTTGGTAACACAAACCATAATCACTGGTGCCACGCAAATCCCTGAAAACCCGCTTCACTACTGTCCAATGCTCCTTCCCTGGTTTTGACATAAACCTGCTCAATACTCCCATTGCATGTGCGATGTCTAGTCTAGTAGAAACCATTGCATACATCAGGTTACTGACTACACTTGCATATGGAACATGGGACATATCCTCTTCCTCTTCTTATGCCTTGGGACATTGTTCAACAGATAGATTTACACCTATAGGAACAGGAACCTTTACCGGTTTATTATCCTGCATATTAAACCTCTGCAGTATTGTCTTGACATACTTCTTCTAGTTTAACCAGAGCTTCCTCTTTGCCCAATCTCTTTTAATTTTGATGCCCAAAATATAGTTTGTAGCACCAAGATCTTTCATGTCGAATTTGGAGGACAATTGGGTCTTCAAACCCTAGATAATTTCTTTATCATTTCCAACTAGCAACTTATCATCCACATACATGACCAGATAAATAACACGGTCACCAATTATTTTAAAATATACACAATGATTTGCTTTGCTTTTGGTGAAGCCAAGTCCCCGTATAAATGTATCAAATTTCTAATACCACATCATTGGTGACTATTTTAAGCCATACATAGACTTCTTTAACTTGCAAACCAGTTCTTTCTTACCCTTCACCGCAAAGCCTTCAGGTTGCTTCATGTAGATCTCCTCTTCCAGATCCTCATGAAGAAATGTTGTCTCCACATCCATCTATTCTACCTCAAAATCAAAAGTAGCAGCAAGAAATAAAAGTAATCTAATAGAAGTTACCTTGGCAACATGAGATAAAATATTACCAAAATCAATTCCCAACACCTAGGAATAACCTTTTGCTACCAACCAAGCTTTGTTTTTCTCCATCTTTCGTTCTGCATTTGTCTTCTTCTTGAACACCCATTCTCTGCCAATGGGTTTCCTTCCAGTCGACAACTCCACCAGATCCCAAGCCTCATTTTTGTGCAAAGATGTCATTTCATCAACCATAACCTCTTTCCACAGTTTTCCATCCTCTGAATCTACTGCGTCCTTCACAGTTCTGGGATCATCATTAGTAATAGATAAAGCAAAATTTGAACAGAAAGCAGATGGACTATACCTTTCTAGCTACCTTCTTTCTCGAACTGATCTTCCTACACCCGGAGTTTGTGGCTCTTCATCTTCAGATTCCTCCTCTGCTATAGAATCTGATTCTTCCTCCTTTAACTCGGACTCTATCTTCTCAAGTTCCTTTGGTTGGACTTTATGTTTTATAACATATTTCACCTCTCTGAACACCACATCTCGATTATACACAACCTTCCTTGTTACTGGGTTCCAAAGCTTATAACCCTTTAAACCATCCTTATACCTAATAAAGATGCACTTTTTAGATTTACTATCCAACCTGATTTATTTCTCCTTTGGAACATGTACATATACATCACATCCAAATACCCTCAGATGTGAAAAAGAGGGTTTCTTACTAGTCCATACCTCTTGTGGACTTTTATCCTCCAACGCTAATGAAGGTGATCTGTTGACCAGGTAACATGCTGTCTCCACCGCCTCTGCCCAGAATTCATGTCCTAACCCCGCACCACTGAGCATGCTTATTGCCCTTTCCATCAACATCTTGTTCATTCTTTCCACAACTCCATTTTGCTGAGGTGTATATGGAGTAGTCTTTTGCCATGCTATACCACATTTCTTACAGAATTCTTCAAATTCCTTACTGCAAAACTCTCCGCCGTTATTTGTCCTCAGCACCTTTATCTTCTTCTCTGTCTGGTTTTCCACCAGTCCCTTGAATTCTTTAAACTTTTCAAAGACTTCAAATTTCTTCTTAAGGAAATTATCCATGTATTCCTTGAGAAGTCATTTATAAATGATACATAGTACATAGACTTACCCAGTGATGGAATCTTCACAGGTCCAAACACATCACTATGTACAAGCTCTAATATATGTTTCACCCTCTTACCACCAAAGGGGAAACTCACCCGATTCTGCTTCCCATATACACAATTTTCACAGAAATCAAAATCCAGAGAGCTATTACTCATACCTTCTACCATACCTTTACCATGAAGTATTCAGAGGCCCTTCTCTCCAATATGTCCAAGCCTTTGATTCCACAACATGGTTTTCTCTCCAAAGACCACTAGATTTTCTGCTCCATTTTCAGGAACCACAGAACTGTTGCACCCATCAACAATCGTGCTACCTTACAGCTTGTACAGAGTTCCAATCTGAACTCCCCACATCAATACCATTGCTCCCCGAACCATCTTGTAGGTATCCTTCTCAAACAATGTTTTTACACCTACATCATCCAACTTGCTTACAAAAATCAGATTTCTAACCAATGCAGGAATATGTAGAACACCCAGAAGTGTTCTAACCCTTCCACCTTGCAACTTCAACTTTACCTTTCTGTGACCAACGATTCTAGCCTTCCTATCATTCCGTATTAAGACATCACCACCATCGTATTTCTCATACTCACAGAACCACTCTCTATGGGGAGTGAAGTGAAAGGATGCACCTGAGTCAATCAACCATGCCTCATGATCTACATGTGTACTTGAAGAATCCAGTAAACATTCCCACCTTCATCTGAGGTGGTTTTCGCCTCTGTAGAAGGAGCATCATCAGAGCCCTTTCCTTTATTAGGAGATTTAGATTTACAGTCCCTTTTGTAGTGCCCTTCCTTTTTGCATTTTTAGCACACCACCTTTACAGGTTTTCTTATAGATTTAGATCTCCCTCTAGATGTAGATCTCCTACTCGATGACTTATTTTTGTTTCTGTTCTGGGACTGTCCTCATATAGACAAGGCATCACCATTCTGGCTCTCCATATTTTTCTGTCTCATCTCCTCCGTCAGCAAGGATGAGACTATTTTATGAAACTACAAGGCAATTGCATTGCTACCTATTGCAATAACCAAACTATCCCACGAATCTGGTAGAGAACACAACAAACTGATGCACTTATCTTCATTTGCAATTTTAATATCAACAGATGCTAACTCACTTACCACAGTATTAAATGGATTCAGATGCTCTGTCACCGAGTCTCCATATTTCATCCTCAGGTTATACAGCTTTTTCCACAGGAACAGTTTATTCACCAGAGACTTAGATTGGTACAAAGTCCCTAACTTGTCCCACAAAGCCTTCATTGTAGCTTCCCCTGATACATTTAGCAGTACTGAATCTGAGACACACAATTGTATTGTTCTCTTTGCCTTCCGATCCAACTTCTTCCATTCTTCATCGGACACTCCTGCTGGTTTAGTACTCGGATCTACCACGATCCACTAATCTGTATCCACCAACAGATCCTCCATCTTGAGTTTCCACAACTCAAAACTCTGACCATTAAATTTCTCGATCTTTATCTTTCCACTGCTCACCATCTTCTTTCACCACCATAATCGATCTCACAGATCTCCCACTGAATAGGGTCTACGACAGGCCCGAGTGAAAGCCCTCAGTAAGAAAGGCGTCCCTTTGAAGCCAAAACAACTTTGATACCAAATGTAGGTTTTAACCCCACTCAGAAATTACCTGCATACAAATTCTAAAACACAGAAAATAAACAATTCGAGAGCATAACACATAAAAAGACATATACACAGAGATTTTCCCCTGGATCCCAAAACCAGGACTACCAGCTTGATTTTCATTATGTTCCTTTCAATTTTATAATACATATTTATACATGCTGATGCATCCAATACCATGGACTTAAAACCATCGCGTCCAAAACCATGGACTGAAAACTGTCGCGTTCAAAAACATGTGCGAAAATCATGCACAAATCCATAGGTGGGTCTGCCCAACCTAACATAGGTTCCAAAACCAAAATTTTCTAGGGCATTGCGCTGGACCCCATAGAGTGGGGTTGCCTACACCCCTCAAACCCCTTGTGACCCCCCCTCTATGCAATCAACAAAACGAAGGGGGGGCTCCGCCCCCCCTCTAACCCCTTGGTTAACTACGTGGGCTAGTCATGGAAAGAATATAACACAACCCAACATAAAATGCATTGCACAACTTGTGTTGATAGTCAGTGCACACTCTCGTTTGAAAGTCTTCCTCTCACTTTCAGTTGCATTTGTCTCATCATTTCAATGCATTTTCTTAACTTTCTCTTTTGTTCACCTTTCCTTTCACAAGTGTGTATTTCTCATTTGTGACTGTTGTTTTTTCTTCCTTTCACTTTAACAATTGAAATTTTCATGTTATCTTCACTATGGCATGTCTCACCTTCTAGTTCTTTAGTTTTTTCAGCTATCGTTTTCACATTTTCTTATGGTTGCAAGTGTCACTTTTAGTTATTTTCACTCTTGTATGTGTCACACTTTTGCACATTACTAGAGGCAACTCTAGCACATTTTCCGGCATTAGATGGTGCTATATACGATGAGAGTATGCGTTATACACATTCTTATAACTTAGCACACTTTTTGTCCACAATCAATACTTGTGTCACAACTTGTGTTCTAGGTGTCACAATGTGTCGTCTCAACTATCACACTTACAAATAAGTGTCGCTTTGTTGTCGTTTCAAGGTGTGACTATTGATCATAAGTCTTGTGCATTCCCCTAGCTTGTATTGATGGCATTCATGTGTCTAATCCATGTTTGAGTCTAGTTTATATGCTTTCCCTCTCTTACTCTACTAATCCAACACTTAGCCATTTGGAGCTCTTCTTGGTCCTACTGCCTAGTGTAAGTTATGAAAGCTTCAATTTCTCATCTAGTGATGAGCATAGCCTATTCATGGGCCTCATTGCTTGGATCTCTCCCTCTTACATCTGTGCACTAAGTTCTCTTCAAGGTCATCTCCTATGGCTGCACTTTCAATACCTTCAAAGTATGGTCACCTAACCCTTGTTGCTCATACTGAGTCATTACACAAAGTTTTGACCACCTCTGCCATGCATAGTGCATAGAGTACTTCTAGCTAACAACAAGGACCCTTTCCATCCATTTGCAAAAGTAAGATTCATAATGCAAAGGTCCTCCTCCCTCCACAATGTAGTGAAGCACCTCCTAGGATAAGTGACCTAACCTTTTGTTGCTTCCCCTAGTGAACTATGAAATATCCTCTCATAGTCGGCCATCGTTGAGCCAAACTGCACTAACATAGGGGGTAGAGCACACTCCAGATGAAAAATCAGCCATTGTTGAGCTAAAATGCACTGGCATAGAGGCCTCCCCTTAACCCCAATGCATGGAACATTAACAAGGTCTAATACTGCTCCTGCTAATGATTGTGATCCCTCTTTGTGCCCAAGACTTGTCCTGTCTAGCCTCTCCCCAGTGTAGGGTGTAGTCTTAGCATACAATGAGCCTCTACTGAAACAAATGATGTTGTCCTTTAAGCCTTATGTTCTTTCCCAATGCACAACACAACCTCAAGAAACAAGCCATAAACCCTTGTTCACTAAGCTTCCCCTCTGCGCTGAGCACTTCCTGAAGTCTCTCTCTTAGAGTGCATGGTGCAGTCTTAGAGCTCAGTGGCGCTTCCTCTCAGCCATTGTCAAGTCAAACTACAGTCTCACTGTCTCCTACTCCTTTGAGGCTAACACATGGAACAATATTAGTCGACAATCCCATCACCTTTTACACATTGCAATTGGTGTTTCATAGTGCCAACTTACTTTCTAATTTCAAAGGATATGTGTGTAATCTCTTATGTTATTAATTGAAACAAAATAAAACCTTAAGTTATGTTGGTTGGGTCGATACTTCAGATAAAGCTTCTACTACAAAGAGTGTGAATTCTAATTGAGACTTCACATCAGGAAGACCCTCTATATGTCGGCAGTATCAAGAACTGTCAACAAGTTCAAAAATGTTCAAACATATTATTAAGAATTTATTAGTATAATTGGTTAATTTATCCATAAAAAAATATAAATAGTTCAAATTATCCATAAATCACTTAAATTTTTGGTTATCATATTAGCATTGTCTGTCATTACTTACATTATTATCACTCTTAATGTACATATTCATTATTATCTTCCTTTCTGCCAATTCTCATGGAATAGTTGTCACAAATTATGTTTCAAGCCTAATTTTAAAGGGACGACTCTGGATCACTCCGAATAGTGATGTATTTTTTTCAGGCTAAACAATATTTTAGGTGTTGATATGTAATTTACAAAATTTCCTATGCGTTGATATGTAATTTAAAACAAATGATACAACACAATGTATGTATCATATATATTGGAATCTTAATACACTGTAGGTATCTTAGACAATTGGACTCTTGCTATGTTCTATTTAATCTATAAATTTTTTAAATACAAAATTAATTCAGAATGCACTTCGAACTTTTTAATTTTTTTTTAGGAATTTCATAAATTGATCTAAATTTTTAAATACTCACACTAAATTTAAGTGTTTTAAGCAACATTTCTTTGATTACTTTCTTTCTTTTTATTTATTTATAACGAAATAATGTTTATTTGCTATATAATCTTAACTTAACTTAAACTTATATATATATATATATATATATATATATTATATATATATATATATAAATCATAAAAAGTATATATATTTAATCACAAATGTTTTATGTTAAGATTTTTATAAATGTTTATAATAAAGAACAATTTTAGGTTGATAAAAAAAATACAAATATATTTATATTCACTTCTACTTATTATTTTTTGTCGTGGCAAGGTATATAATGTATTTGGTAATGAGTTGAATTTCAAATACTATCTACTTGACCAAACAATTAATCGCTTATGTGCAATGTTAACATTATAAAGGAAAAAAAAATAAAAAATTCTTATTATTTTAATTTTTTTAGCTTCCGATTGGTTAATTGGCTTCAACTCTTATTCTCAAATGATGGTTTCCATCGCCGATGGGGTTGATTTGTACTTTGAATCATACTCTAGCATCCTTTTTATTAATTACGCTTGCAATGCATCGCACTTTGATTTAGATATGGAAATATATCTTTTTTTTTTGCATCTTGTCCTATTTCAGATAGACCTTCATGTGCACCTTTTTGTGTAGTTCTCCATACCTACACCTAACTTTGAATAATCATTCATTTCGATTGACCAATTATTAATTATGTCTCTGTCATTCCTTCACACTCAAAATATCACATCAAAATCAAATGCATTGTTCAGAGTTATTCTTTTGTGTTCACTGGCAATCTGATTTTGCAGTTTCTACACATTATTCTTTGCTTAATAAGAAAGGCTTATATGCAACGCTTGCTATATATATCAACACATGTGTTCCTTCCCCTCTTGTATCATTTGTGATGTGTTAAACTATTACAACTGTGTAGAAACCATTCATAACCAATTACTGAATTTTATTTTTCAAATGTAAAATCGATAGTAAAATTTATAATTTATATAAAAATATAATAATATAGTTAACACTCAACAATAAAGAATATGAATACAAGCTCGAACATTTTTTTAATGGTTTGTGTCCATAAAAATAATACATTTAAGAATTATGTTTGGTTAAATATCATCATAATTAGCATTTACACCAGATGTTGCAAAGGAAACGTCGTAAGGCATAAATTCGAGAAGCATTGTGACATATAAAGAATCATCGAAGATAAAAATTAGTAGGTGAAGGTTAAAGAGTTAGTACTCAATGCCCATTGCATTAAATAGGTTTAGTTTCACAACTAGAAGAACTGGCAGCCATATATTCTGCTTTTGTTGAACTGAGTGTTGCATAATTTTTCACTTTGTTAACTACTGAACCAGGAAACGGTAGCTAAACTTACACTAAAAGAGCACCTTGAAGTGTTGTTTGTGTCACCAGCACTGTCTGCCCAATCAGAATTTTGAAAACCTTGCGACACAACCTCTCCATCGCTAACATATCTCAATGCAAAATGCACTACCCCCTTCCAAGTATTAGAGCTTGTGTTTTGCAACAACCTAATGAACTTGCCTAGGCTACACCATGTACTGAAAGTGTTGACAAAAAAACAAATGGTAGGCTTTGTGTTAATGATCTGAATAGAAAATGACATCAACCCGTGGTATTCATCCACCCATCTTATTTATCCACCCATGGTATTTTTCCACCCATGGTATTGTAAGTAACATCCACCCATGGTATTCATTCACCCATGGTATTTTCCCATGGTATTGTGACATCCAACCATGGTAGCCATTCACCCATGGAATTGACCTGTGGTATTGTGACATCCACCCATGGTATTCATTCACCCATGGAATTGACTCGTGGTATTGTAACTGAAAAACACTATAAGTAACAAGTCACATTTTGTAAAAGGACATATTTTCCACCACAATGTAGTCCTCACAGTTATTATCTATTTTAATAAAAAGCTTCTTTGTGGTTTTGTTTATTGGGCATTCTCCTTTTCTCCTTTTGGAATTTCAATTTTTCAGATCTTGGGGGCCTCCCCCAAGATCTGGATCAATGGTATCAGAGTAGGTTATAATTCCATGGGAATGAGGGTTTGATGCATATTTCAGTTTAAATTTTTGCAGCAATATTCAAAAAACTTTAGGCATGTGCTACGTCCTCCACAGAGCATTTTCATGGGCCAAGCAAGAAGAATTTTTCTTTTTTAATTTTTTTGTAGAAATGTTTTTGGACGGTGAGCTTGTAGATCAGATATGAAATTTTTGGTGAAAATTTTACAAAAACAAATAACATGTCTAGATTCCTTGCAAAAAAATACCCAAATTCAAAAAACAATTGGTCAAATCGGAGTCCAGATGAGGGAGATATCACTGATTTAAAATTAGCTATGTTGCAAAAATGTTTTTGATGGCAATGCATGGACGATGATTCTTCTATCTTTTTTTGCACTTTTAGTGCAAAAATTTCAGAAAAGTTATAGATCTAAGCTCCTCTTGAAAATTTTCTCAATTAAAAAAAAAATGGGTTGAATTGGAGTTTGCATGTGGGAGATATCGCTGATTTAAAATCAATTATTTTTTCATAACTTTTGTGACAACAAAAAAGTTACAACGCAAATATGTGATGCAGGGTTACCCCTGCTTTACCCACAATATGCATGTAATCTATGCATAAATCGTTTTTCCAGGAATAGATATGACCTACCAGGTCAAACTCCATTAATAGTGATGGTTAAGGCCCCTTTCTTTAGAACTCATGCGGAAACATATTAATAGACTTAACCAAAGTCTAAACCCTCATTTACTTTACCATCAAATTCGATCACCCCTAATATACTTTCGTTATTCTTTTTATTAAAGCCTTCTATTAATTCTTCCTTATTGGGACTTTAAAACCCTTCGTAACCTTTATACAACCCTTTAAGCCACATATATATAACCTTTCCTTTCAATACATTGGTTATCTATGTTTTGAACTTATAAAACACTCTTTTCCTTTATAAATCATTTACAAACGAAAACCCCGCAAAACATACCTTCTCCCTTTTTGGTATGGACTCTGCACACTTCCCAAGGATTGCCTTTATTGAAATCGAGGATTGCAGTTACCCATGGTCTTACCGGATACATGCCTTTCGCACCTCCAACTTTGATATGCGACTATTAGAACACTTAAATCACACTTTTACATTAAAAAACTCGCCCACAACACTTTTCCAAATACAAAGGAAATACATTAAACTTCTTCCCCGAACCATATAAGCCAGACTTCAAACTTTATAAGCTCGTGCCTATATTTTCATCGGGTCCGTCCTTCCGTATCAAACTTTTGCTGCACTGTTCCTCCTCCGATTTCCAACCATCGATGCCTTCGATCAAATCTTGACCGTCCGTTGTATTCCCGTGATCCAATGGTTGATATTACTCTCGATCAACGAAATTAATCGTTAATCCTCCACCGTCCATTTACTTGCACCAGATCTAACAGCTCACAAAGATATCGGTCGGGCAACATGCACGAGGATTAACCGCTCAATAAGCAGTTCCCTCTCTCCTCCTCGCTGCCACGTGTCGATCGCTTAATGGAATTGGCACTCCTCCTTCATTGCTTATGGTATTGGGACCGCCCAAAATCCACTTTCACTATTTAAAAAGAAATCGTTGATGCGATATTCCTCCATCTCATCTGCGATTGGATCCTAGCTGTTGATCTTCAAGATCTGACGACTACTGTCTATCATTCCTTCACTTCGTAATTATCTCTTTATCTGGTTTTTATACTATTTCTTAGTGTTTCTTGTGGATTTCGGCTTTCTTTTAGGATCTCAAAATTCCACTCCGCGACTCCTCCTAAGCTTAGCTCTACGAGCTTCTTTAGTTTTTATTCCTTCAAAACATTACTGGGGCTCTTCGAATGGATTCAACACTTCATTCTCTTCCACTGTATTTCTTCTCCTCTGTGTATTCACTTCAACCCCGCCTGCATACATATATTATGCAAAATCTCTGATAAACACATAATTTATCAGTCAATACTCGAATCACACATCTACGCACTCAGAATCAAATTCTATGTGTATAAATACATAAACAATTTATTACATATTTAGACTATGTCTCTCCTCAGCCCGATCTTCTAATTTAATGGCCTTTGTTCATTATCTACCCGTATGCTTACAAACACTCCAATCTACTATCTATTTACCTATTCAACCTCTCCAACCTCTCTATTTCTAACCTTTGTATTTTCCTTTTAGGCTTACATTTATACAAATGATTCTAAAACCAATTTCTGGTTTAAATCCATAGGTTCCTCAACAAAATCCCTAAAGTCTCTTTCAAATCCACAAAATCATGAACTAGCTCCTAATCTAGGATTTACAATCAATTCTCAATCCTCTCATCACTCAACTATCTTAAATTTATCATGTTCTCCTATATTCAAGAACATTTATAATAAAGCCTCACAATATTCAATTAATTCATATTCTCATTAAAATCACTCAAAACATTAAATAATTACATTAATTTAATGCTTTAGGAAACCAACTTGCTTGAAACACAAGACCCCCCTATTTCTACTAGAATACAATGATAATGTTGAGCTGGATGCTCCTGCATCAGACTCCCCATGTAAGAAAATTTATGACCACCTGGTCATAAGTCTGGATAATTGTTTCTTCCTGGATCCTAGACTTTATTTTGCAATCTGTCTTTTCTTTTCAATTGTTCTATTGCTATTTTTGTCTACTGATATTCTCCAGGTCTCCATACCTTGTGCTGCAATGCTCCACTTACTCTGCTTTCATAGTCTACTACTGTCTTCCTCCTGTTGTCACTCCTCTCCTCTCTTGTTGTTGTCTTCTTCTGAGACACTTTCACCATTAAGCTTCTTATCAGTTCAATTTCTCTATCCAGTATATCCTCTGTCTGCTGACTGTTTTCATCTCTTGATTGTTGAACTCCCATTCTTTCTTGTTCTTCACTTATCCTGATCACCTCCCTTTCATCCTACCCTCTTCTTTACTGTTATCTTGTACCTTTTCAGCCGCTGCTATATTGTCCTTCAGAACAATTTCCTGCCTTTATTTTCTGCACCTGACAACTTCTTCTTGATTATTATTTATGACAACTGCTTTGTCACGCTTCTTCAACAATTTATCCTGAACACTTATCCTCTGCTCTTCTAACTTTCTTCTTTGAATCTCTAACTCTCTATATAACTCAATGATTTTACTTGGAGTAAACTTTGGAAATTTTACACAATCTCCCATTTCTTCATTTGCTATTGATCCATCATCACATGGTCCTTCTTCCTCTGCTAAATCTTTACTAACATCCTTCAGTAGATGTTCTTCCTATTCTTATTTCATTTGGTTGTCCACCTTTGCCAAATATACTCTAGCGTCTGCAACCACATCTTGAGTAATAAGACAATCATTCTAATAAAAAATATAAGGTTGTTGTACCTCTTCTTCCTTTGGCAACACTTCAGTATGCTACTCAGATCTCTCTTCTTCTGTTAGCATATCAGTATGTTGATTCAAACTCAAAGAACTCTTGAGACTGTCAGCTAGTCTCTCCTTCTCATCATCTGTTTCAATGATGTCTTTCAACACTTGTCCACTATAGTGAACTGATTCTTTTCCAATCTCCTTATCGTACTCTGCTTCAAAATTTTCATCTTTTGGAAGGTATTCTTTCACATCTTTGACAGCTTTAAAAGACTACCTATCTTCTTCTAAATCTACAATCATACACAAATCATTAGTTTTAAAGCTTCCACTGTACAAATTCTCAATATTCAGCTACTTTCAATCAGATTTAGAATCTGATTCTTCCTTCCATTCCTTACGCTTTATCTTGGTAGAGCTTAACTATTAGCAACAAGTCCTTCTTTGTTGAGTTTTATTCCACTCAGAAATCCTTAACAATTTCCTTCATTATTGCTTCTTAAGGCTTGATCTTATTTTGCTGAGATGCTTCATTAGTTGCAACCATAAATCTTCATTCTATTTCTTTATCCAGCAAACTCAAATCAGAGTTAAATAAAACAATACTTGTATGATTTCATAAGCAGTCTCCATTCACCCTTCACATCCGAGTGAATATCCATTCTCCAAACATCGTTGTAGATTCTTTATATTACTGCAATCTCTTCTTAATTCTGCCTTACCTGCCTCTAAGAACTTAACTGTTCTTCTCCATTCTCCTAGTTGTACTCTGGTTGCTTAACTGTCAGATTAGAATCTGATCTCCCTTGCCTACATACACATCTTTCCAAATATCTTTGTTCTAAATTCCTTCAAATAAACCTTCACACATAATTTCTTTGTTCAGCTCTCATACCAAAATGACACAGGGTTACCCCTGCTTTAGCCACAGTATGCATGTAACCTATGCATAAATCGTTTTCCCAGGAATAGATATGACCTACCAGGTCAAACTCCATTAATAGTGATGGTTAAGGCCCCTTTCTTTAGAACTCATGCAGAACCATATTAATAGACTTAACCAAAGCCTAAACCATCATTTACTTTACCATTGAATTTGATCACCCCTAATATACCTTCGTTATTCCTTTTATTAAAGCCTTCGATTAATTCTTCCTTATTGGGACTTTAAAACCCTTCGTAACCTTTATACAACCCTTTAAGCTGCATATATATAACTTTTCCTTTCAATACATTAGTTATCCATGTTTTAAACGTATAAAACACTCTTTTCCTTTATAAATCATTTATAAAGGAAAACCCCACAAAACATACCTTTTCCCTTTTTGGTATGAACTCTGCACACTTCCCAAGGATTGCCTTTATTACAATCAGGGATCGCAGTTACCCACAGTCTTACCGCATACATGCCCTGACGTGCCTCTGACTCTGATATGCGACTTTCGAAACACTTAAATCACACTTTTACATTAAAAAACTCGCCCACAACACTTTTCCAAATACAAAGGAAATACATTAAACTTCTGCCCTGAACCATATAAGCTAGACTTCAAACTTTATAATCTTGCGCCTATATTTTCATCGGGTCCGCCCTTCCATATCAAACTTTCATTGCGCTTTTCCTCCTCCGATTTCCGACTGCCAATGCCTTCGATCAAATCTTGATTGTCATTTGTATTCCCCCTGATCCAACGATTGATATTACTACCGATCAATGAAATTAATCGTTGATCCTCCACCATCCATTTACTTGTGCCAGATCTAACGGCTCACAAAGATATCGATCGGGCAACACGCACAAGGATTAACCGCCCGATAAGAGATTTCCTCTCTCCTCCTCGCTACCAAGTGTCAATCGCTTAATGGAATTAGCGCTCGTCCTTCAATATCGCTTATGATATTGGGACCGTCCGAAATCTACTTTCATTGTTTAAAAAAAACCACCAATGCGATATTCCTCCATCTCATCTACGATTGGATCCTAGCCGTTGATCTTCAAGATCTGACGACTACTGTGTATCGTTCCTTCGCTTCATAATTATCTCTTTATCTAGTTTTTATACTGTTTCTTAGTGTCTCCCATGGGTTTTGACTTTCATCTAGGATCTCAAAATTCCACTCCGCGACTCCTCCTAAGCTTAGGTCTGCGAGCTTCTTTAGTTTTTATTCCTTCAAAAAATTACTGGGGCTCTTTGAATGGATTCAACGATTCATTCTCTTCCACTATATTTCTTCTCCTCTGTGTATTCTCTTCAACCCCACTTGCATACATACATTATGCAGAATCTCTAATAGACACAAAATTTATCAGTCAATACTCGAATCACACATCTAAGCACTCAAAATCGAATTCTCTCTGTATAAATACATAAACAATTTATTACATATTGAGACTATGTCTCTCCTTGGCATGATCTTCTAATTTAATGGCCTTTGTTCATTATCTACCCGTATGCTTACAAACACTCCAATCTGCTATCTATTTACATATTCAACCTCTCCATCCTCTCTATTTCTAACCTCTATCTTTGCCTTTTAGGCTTACATTTATACAAAGGATTCTAAATCCAATTTCTGGTTTAGATCCATAGATTCCTCAACAAAATCCCTAAAACCTCTTTCAAATCCACAAAATCATGAACTGATTCCTAATCTAGGATTTACAATCAATTCTAAATCCTCTCATCACTCAACTATCCTAAATCTCTCATGATATCCTATATTCGAGAACATTTACAATAAAGCCTCACAATATTCAATTAATTCCTATTCTCATTAAAATCACTCAAAACATTAAATAATTACATTAATTCAATGCTTTAGGAAACCAACTCCCTTGAAACGAAAGACCCCCTATTTCTACTAGAATACAATGATAATGTTAAGCTGGATGCTCTTGCATCAATATGAGATTCTATAGTGTCCAAATAAGGATTTCCAACACATGGGAAGATGCAAAATGGTCCTTCTGTTTCCAAAAACTGGTTATACCAAGCTAGTGGAGCTTGTTTTAACCCATATAAAGCCTTAATCAGTTTACAAACTTTATGTTCTTGCCCTTCAATTTAAAAACCTAGTGGTTGTGTCATATATACATCTTCGTGTAAATCTCCCTTGAGGAAAGCACTCTTTACATCCATCTGATGCACTTTCCATCCTTTTTGTGCTGCTAATGTGAGTGTTAAGCGAATGATGTTCCATTTTGCCATAGGAGCAAGAGTCTCCTCATAATCATGCCTTCCTGTTGCGCAAAACCCTTAGCCACATTTCTAGCTTTGTAATAGTTTATTTTTCAATTTTGGTTGTACTTAATTCTGTAAACCCATTTGCATCCAATGGGTTTAACATTTTGAGGACAATCATCAAGTTTCCAAGTGTTGTTGTCTTGAATTGCATTGTATTCTTCAATCATAGCTTGTTGCCATTCTTAACATTTTACTGCCTCTTTGTATGTGGAGGGTTTAGTAACATCCTTCATGATCAAGGGAAAATTTCCTTCATCCCTGGTGGACCCCTTTGTTCCTATTTTATTTTTCTCATCAGGCCTTACATCTTTCAAAAGTTGAACAACCCATTTTGGCAATTGATGTTCACTTATTTGAGATTCTGAAAAGTCACCATCATTATAAAGAG
Organism: Pinus taeda; assembly: GCA_000404065.3. Taxonomy (NCBI): domain Eukaryota; kingdom Viridiplantae; phylum Streptophyta; class Pinopsida; order Pinales; family Pinaceae; genus Pinus; species Pinus taeda. The sequence continues at coordinate 400,337 of APFE030059490.1, forward strand.
GATTAATGTAAATAGAGGTACGTTGATCAACTGTAGATTCTAGGGGCGAAGAATCATTTTCAGAAGAACTACTGCTTCTAGGAGATTCTAATGAACTTCCAAAAGACCCATACTATGTTGGTGAAGTAGATGGGCTGGATGAATCATCTTCAAAGAAAGGAAAATCAAGTTCATACCAATTTTATGAATTTGGTTGACTTTGAATGTTTCCTTTCCTTTTATCTCCTTTTGTTTCCAATTTTGAAGAAGATGTTCTATTTCTTCAGCACTCTTACTCTCAATTTCATAAAAAATTACACATATGCTGACAATAAATTTCTCATTTGACAGAAGCATGTACCCTTTCTTCTCATCTGAATATCCAATCATTGTGCATTTCAAACTTCATGATTCAAGCTTAGTTCATTTTCCTTTTGGAACTAAGGAATAACACATGGAACCAAAAACTCTAAGGTGTTTAACTTTAGGTGTGAAACCAAACCATGCTTCATAAGGTGTGATTCCATCCAAAGAAGCAGTGGGAGACCTGTTCCTTAAGTAAACAGTTGTATGGATTGCTTCTTCCCAATAAATAGGACTTAACTTTTTAAAAGTTAACATAGATCTTGCCATTCCTAACAAAGTGCGATTCATTCTTTCTACTACTCCATTTTGCAGTGGAGTGTAGACATTTGTAAGAAGTCGTTTGATCCCATTGTCTCTGCAATAGCTTTGAAATTCATTTGAAGTGAATTCTCCTCCATTATCAGTACTAAGAGTGCCAATCTTTTCTTTGACTTCATTTTCAACAAGTTGATGAAAAGTTTTAAACTTTTCAAATGCCTCTGATTTATTCTTCAAGTAAACCCATGTCATTCTGCTGAAATCATCAATAAAGAGTAAGAAATATTTGCAACCTCCTATAGAAGCTTGCAAGGGTCCACAAATGTCACTATGTACTAATTGCAAATGCCCATTTGCTCGCCATGAACTTGTCGGGAAAGTGTCCCGGCTTTGTTTTCCATAAATGCAAGCTTCACACCTTGCATTTTCTTTCTTGAAGGTAGGAAGTCCCTTAAACATTCCTTGTTTCTGTAATTGAGAGAGACTATCAAAGTTTAGATATCCATATCTCACATGCCATAATCTAATAGGTGAAATGTTTGTGCTGGCTACCCATGCAAAGTTAGAATTCCTTAGAATAAATGTTCCTTTCATTCGTAACATTTTTCCATCTTCATATCCTGTCATTACTATTTTCATGTTCTATTTGATTGAATTAATTTTAATTAGGCCATCCTCCAAAACCACCTAATGTCCAACTTGTCGGATCGAGACTAAAGACAACAAATTATTTTTAAAGGTGGGTATATACCATACATTTGAAATCAATATTTCTCCAATGTCAGGAAGATAAACGTTAACGATGCCTTTTCCATAAGGAGTATGTTTTGTATCATGAGTAAGAAAGATTGAACTAAGGTGGCATGGTTGGAAGTTCCAAAATAAGTCTTGTCAAAAAGTCATGTGTTGAGTTGCTCTTGTATCTAAAATCCATGCATCTTCATAATCACTTTGAAAAAAAGTGGAAACCAATGTTGTTGATTCTAATCTTTAACTTGATGTGAAGACATATTCTGAACCATCATTATCTTGATCAGTGGAAAATTGAGCTGTGTTTTGATGGAACTTTGGAATTTTGTCAATGGAAGTTCTACAATCTTCAGCAAAATGGCCCACTTTGTTACACCTTCTGTAGACAATTTGATTCAAGTATTTGCCTCTTCCTTGATACTGTCCTCTACCTCTGTTGTGACCTCTACTTTGAGTTTTCCCTCTGCCTTGAATTTGACCTCTTCCTTGACTGTTTCCTCTGCCTTGTGTTGAAATGTGGCAACAAGAATATTCCAATTTTAATTTGTCCTTGAATTAAAATTGTGAATTAAAATCAAATTTAGTCTCACCAGCTGCTTAGAAATAATTAATTGATTCATTATGGATTAATTAGTTGGAGAAATTTAAGTTAGAAGTATTTTTGAAGTCATGCAATAGTTATCCCTTAAATTACAGAGATTATCCCTTAATTAAGGAGATAAGATTGAGTTATATTTGAGTTGTAATTAGTTAATTCAGTGTATTGAGTTAAGTCTAGTTAAATTAGTTCCAAACTGTTTGAGGAACTAATTGTGAGTTATCGTCAGTTTATGCATGCATGCACTCAACTAGTGCACTCCAGATAACTGAAGATTCCCTCATCAGTACGTCATGCATGTCTATTATGAGAAAGACCTAGTTGAACTAAATGTCAAGGACAGTGTACTATCAGTTGCATGTGTTTTCCTATAAAGAAAACTCATGCATGCAAAAGGAAAGATTCCTTGAGGATTGCACGATTCTGATAGGGCATGAGATCAATTTTCCACTTGGGAACAGGAGGATCACCGAGGAGAAACAACGCAAGGAAATAGGAGCTTGGAGGATAGAGAGGAAGGCTTGTGAGAAGCCACGATTGTCTGAGAGCATATGTGAGGATTGTATTGAGAGTTAGCTAGCTGTGAGAGCTAAGGCTTTGTATAATTCTTATGTATTTCCACTTTGTATGATAATATCGATAGTGGGGTTTTTAGCTGAGGCTTTCCCAAAAGTATTTTCTTGTGTATTGTGCATTGATTCTTCTTCTTCTTCTGGTTATATTGTTCATATCAATCTTTAAGCTTCCGCAAATTGATAGTAGAAGTAGGTTATAGTATTATGCTTTGATTTATATTGCATTATCGGGTTAACCTACATAGATTTTTTACACAGTATCAGAGCTATAAACAGTATACAGAGAAGAGAATTTGAAGTTTGAAGTTTGGGGTTGCAAGTGCAAAATCGAATTCTTATCATACTTCAAGGTTGGCCAATGGCGTTCAATGGCTTGAGACTCGAGTATGCCTTGGAAGGTAGCACAAATTACATAGCATGGAAAGATCACATGGAGGTTGTATTAGAAGACAATGGCTTGAAGGAATTCATTGATCAAGATATCCAAAAGCCAGCTTCAACTAATGCACAAGAGTTAGTTGAGTGGAAGAAGTGTGTGGCGAAGGCGAGACGGATAATCCTTGAGGGAGTTCAAGACCATATTGTCTCGAGTCTCCATGGGAAGGATACTCCATTTTCAATGTGGAAGACGTTGAAGGACCTCTACCAAAAAAGTAGCGACCAGAGGAAATTGGTGCTCAAGGATAAGCTTCGAAGAATCAAGATGGAGAAGGGAAATACTATTTCCACATATCTGAACAATCTCACCACCTGTAGACATGAGCTTAGAAGTGTGGGAATAACTAATGTCGATGATGATATGGTGAGCCTCTCTCTCCTTGGCCTTCCAAAGAGCTCGAATAGCTACCAAGACTCTATGAATGGAAGGGAGAAACTACCGGATTAGGAAAGACTGTGGTTGGATCTCATGCAGGAGGAGATCAGGAGGAGTGCACGAGATGGTTCTTCATCCAAGAATGATGATGAAGAAAATTTGGCCTTAGCAAGTAAGGCAAGGAAAGGGAAGTGGAAGGCTTCTCATTCCAAATCGAATTCTTCTCATGGAGGGAAGAAGGTTGACAAGTCTAAAGTGAGATACTTTAATTGTCATGAGATGGGAAATTATGCAACTAATTTCCCATCAAAGAATTCTAAGAAGGGATCCTCAAAAGGATCGAAAGGTGAGGCATTAGCCTCTCAGTTCGAAATGGACTTTACCCTCATCACATGCATGGTGTCATCAATGATGGGTTGTGTCTGGTATCTTGATAGTGGATCCTCATTCAACATGATTGGTGATAAAACTTTATTCAGTGCCTTGGAGGAGAAATACCTCAAGATGCGTATAGATATGGGTGATGATGGAAGGTATAGTGTTTTAGGAGTGGACACAGTTTATTTTCAGAGGGAGCATGGAGCTCCTCTCACCTTGACAGATGTGATGTATGTGCCTGGATTGAAGAAGAACTTGATATCGGTCACGATGTTGGAGGACAAAGGCTACGAGTTGTCTTTAGTAAAGGAAAGGCGTTCCTAAGATACATAGCTACGGGTCATACCAACAGGATAGGGATTCGGGTGAAGAATCTCTATAAACTAGAGGTAGATTATTGTGCAACATTGAGTACAAAAGCAAAATTGGTGCAAAGCCACGATATTGGTGCAAAGCCAAGATATTGGCGATTTGTGGCACAGGTGGTTGGGCGATTTGCATCATGGGGCTTTGAAGATAATGCAAGAGATATCTACAGGACTTCCCAAAGGTAAATTTGAGCAAGTTGACACATGCAAAGGTTGTACCTTGGGAAAGTACACAAAGTCTTCATTTCATGATCGAGACAGTTGAGTAGAGGCTATCTTAGAGCGAGTTCATACTGATTTGTGTGGACCATTCTCAACGGCATCCATAGTGAAGCAAACGTATTATGTGATTTTCATTGATGATTTTTCTCGTAAATGCTGGATTTATTTCATGCAGAAGAAGGACCAAACCTTCAAAAAGTTTTGTGAGTTCAAAGCTTTGGTCAAGGAAGAACATCAAGTCCTTGAGAAGCGACAACAGTGGAGAACATGTCTCTCAAGAGTTTAAGGACTTCTGTGTAGCAAAAGGAATTAAACGAGAGTTGACGACACCTCATAACCCACAACAGAATGGGGTGGCCAAGAGGAAGAACAGAACTATTGTAGGGGTAGCACGAGCGATGTTGCATGACCAAGGCCTACCACTTCACTTGTGGGTTGAGGCATGAAACACAGTGGTCTATTTGCAGAATAGAAGCCCGCATCGCATACTTGGGATGAAGGCACTAGAGGAAGCCTTTCCGGTAAGAGACCAGATGTGGGTCACTTCACGATCTTTGGCTCATCGGTATATTTCCATGTGACAAAGGATGCATGGAAGAAAATTGAGCCGACAATAGAGTTGGGGATACTTGTGGGGTACATTGATACACCTCACAACTATCGGGTGTACTTGCCTACCATTCGGAGGACAGTGGTTCGCAGAGATCTCAAGTGTGATGAGCAAAAGACCATGCGAGTTTCCCTTGAGAGGGTGCCCCAACTATAGGCTATGGAGGAACTGTTAATTCCTAAGGAGAAGGAGCCTCACACTGATGCGGAGCAGCTACATGTAGAGGTTCCAAGAGTGGAGACATCCACTCAAGCATAGTCTTCCAGAGATGGACAGAAACGCACAAGAAAAGTTAACAGATTGTTGGAGGATGCGAGAGAGAATGTGGGAGCACCATCTTCTCAGCGCAGATAGAGGAGGTCACCAGAGAGGTACACTGATACATGGCCCTTATTGGGGAATGTGTTGAGATCGAGCCATCTTCCTTTGAGGAAGCAATACAACAGCCGATTTGGGTTGATGCTATGGTGGAGGAGTATGACTCCATAGTTCGTAATAGTGTTTGGGACGTGGTTTCGAGACCAGAGAATAAGCCAGTTGTGAGTTCTTGTTGGCTTTGCAAGATAAAGAAAGCTACTAATGGTAGTGTGGAGAAGAATAAGGCAGGATTTGTTGCCCGTGGCTTTTCACAGGTCAAGGGGATTGACTATGATGAGACTTTTGCTCTTGTCGCAAGGTACTCATCTATCATATCGATGTTGGCACTATCAGCATAGATGCATTGGAATATCCATCAGATGGATGTGAAGACTACATTCCTCAATGACAAGATTGAGGAAGAGGTGTACATAGAGTAGCTAAAAGGTTTTGAGACCTTCGATCGTGAGTCGCATGTGTGCCAACTCAAGAGAGCGTTGTACAGGCTGAAGCAAGCACCTCGTGCTTGGTACAGCAGGATAGAAAACTACTTCATCGGGTTGGGCTTCATAAAGAGTGAAGCGGATGCAAACATGTACATCATCATGGTGAAAGGTAAGCTATTGATCATCGTACTTTATGTTGATGATCTCATATTGACTAGTGATGATCAGTTGATCATGTCTTTCAAGTAGGACCTTGCAAGAGAATTCGAGATGAAAAACATGGGTCTCATGCATTACTTCCTTGGCATGGAAGTGTGGCAAAAGGATGGGGAGTTATTTGTGTCTCATGGCAAGTATGCCAACGAGATACTCAAGAGATTCCACATGGAGAAGTGCAAGCCCATGCAAAGTCCTCTAGCTGGTAACTGGAGGAAAGAGGATGCTAATTCAGGAGAAGTAGTGGAGGTTACTATGTATAGGTAGCTTGTGGGTTCATTGATGTACTTAATGAACACACAACCAGATTTGTGCTATGCTGTGAAGCAACTGAGCCAAGCCATGGTTCAACCTACCAATATGTTTTGGAATGCGATAAAGCATGTATTGAGATACCTAAGAGCCACATCTTAGTATGGATTATGGTACAGACAGATAGAGGGAGTGATGCTACAGGGCTTCACCGATGCAGATTGTGCAGGGAGCCCATCAGATTGGAAGAGCACATCAGGAGGGATTTTCAACCTTAGGTTAGCAGAAATTTCTTGGTACACCAAGAAACAGAGGTCGGATGCACTCAGCTTGGCAGAGGCTGAATACATGGCTGCAATTCAGGCAGCATGTGAGGCCATCTAGATGCGGGAAATCCTAGTTGGTTTGTTTGACCAGAGGATGGATCCAACTGTGATCTATTGTGATAATCAGAGTTGTATCAAATTCTATGAGAATCCAGTATTTCATGATAGGTCCAAGCACATCGACATCCGGTATCATCATCTCAGAGACTGTGTAGCAAGGAGCATCATGTTGTTGCGGTATATTTCGACAGAGGAGAAAGATGCTGACATTTTGACAAAGGCATTGTTAAAGTGTAAATTCGAGTTCCATAGAGACAGGATCGGGGTGGCAGATAATCCCTTTCTTGTTGAGAGGGAGTGTTGAAATGTGGCAACAAGAATATTCCAATTTTAATTTGTCCTTGAATTAAAATCGAATTTAGTCTCACCAGCTACTTGGAAATAATTAATTAATTTATTATGGATTAATTAGTTGGAGAAATTCAAGTTAGAAGTCTTTCTGAAGTCATGCAATAGTTATCCCTTAAATTAAGGAGATTATCCCTTAATTAAGGAGATAAGATTGAGTTATATTGGAGTTGTAATTAGTTAACTCAGTTTATTGTGTTAAGTCTAGTTAAATTAGTTCCAAACTGTTTGAGGAACTAATTGTGAGTTATCAGTCAGGTGATGCATGAATGCACTCAACCATTGTACTCCAGATAACTGAAGATTCCCTCATCAATAACTCATGCATGTCTATTCTGAGAAAGACCCAGTTGAACAAAATGTTAACGACAGTGTACTATCAGTTGCATGTGTTTTCCTATAAAGAAAACTCATGCATGCAGAAGGAAAGATTCCTTGAGGATTGCGCAGTTCTGACAGGGTGTGAGATCAATGTGTGAGATCAGTTTTCCACTTGGTAATAGGAGGATCACCGAGGAGAAATAGAGCAAGGAAATAGGAGCTTGGAGGACAGAGAGGAAGGCTTGTGAGAATCCAGGATTGTCTGAGAGCATCTGTGAGGATTTTACTGAGAGCTAGCTAGCTGTGAGAGCTAAGGCTTTGTATAATTCTTATGCATTTCCACTTTGTATGATAATATAGATAGTGGGGTTTTTAGTTGAGGCTTTCCCCAAAGTATTTTCTTGTGTCTTGTGCATTGCTTCTTCTTCTTCTGGTTATATTTTTCAGCTCGATCTTTAAGCTTCCGCAAATTGATAGTAGAAGTAGGTTATAGTATTTTGCTTTTATTTATATTGCATTATAGGGTTAACCTACACACAAATTTTCTACACCTTGAAAGTTTCCTTTGTTTTGAAAGTTTCCTTTGCCTTGACTGTTTCCTCTTCCTTGAAATTTTCCTCTATTTTGGTTTCTTCCATGACCTTGTTCACTTTGTGCTGCTGGATGTTGATTGAAATGTCCTCTTCCTCTAGAATTGTCAGTTGATGATTTACTTGTGCTGGCCTCTTTGAAGAAAACATCTTCCTCTTGTTTCTTCTTCCCAAAAGTTTTGCCGTGTTGAGCCAACATCTCACTTAACTCATCAAACTTTAATTTATCTAACTTTCTGGTCACTTGTAGAGTTTCCAAAAAATGAGTGTAAGAAGAAGGCAATCTAGCAATTAGAATTGCGGTCATGAAACTGTCATCTATTGTTGGAAATTCAGCTTTTACTATTTCTTACTTAATATTTTTAAGCCTGGAGATATACTCAAGGTCATCTCCTCCTTCATTTAGTTTTTGTTGAAGAAACTTAAGTTGTAGATCAACCTTTTTTTATTCAGGTTGTGTATCAAATAGATCTTTGAAAGTACGTAAAGTAGACCATGCATTTGAGGCGTTTTCAATATGAATATACATCTCATCATTAACTGAATTCTTTATAAGAGTTAGTGCCTTGACATTTTTAACTTCCCATTTTGCAAGTGAACTTACATTTGTAGGTTTATTAGGCTTAATGTCTCCATCACATATGTCTTGCCACAGTTCATTATATATTAGAGTGCTTTCAATGAGAAGTTTCCATGTCTTGTATGATTTTACCCCTTCAAGCTTATCAGAATCAGAGAATAGATTAATTAACTTGGACATTGTAGGTTTGAAGCTTTGCACCAAAAAGAATCAAGCATAGGAAAGATGAGAAATACATCACATGAAACACGTCATGCAAAAATGATCTATCGAGGCTTGGCCTTAACCCTTGTATAGTAGTTGAAGGAAAAAAATGACTGAGCTTTGCACTTGGCTCTAGTCAATTTCTCCTAAGAATTTTACAATGAAATCTTTCAAAATTTGACTGATTTACATTGTCGCACTTATCTCTCCAAATAAAAAATTACAGATAAAATCTCCTTATTACTCCAAAAATTACAAAATTTACTGCCCTAAACATTTACAAATAACCTCTCACACCTTATTACTCCAAAAATTACAAAATATACTACCCCAAACATTTACAAATAACCCCTCATACCTTATTACTCCAAAAAAAATGATAATTTAGAAGTACATCTTATTACTCCACAAATTTACAAACAATAAATTCACGAAATTAAAAAACTCACCATATCTCTCCAAAATAAAATATTTCTTATCTCTCCAATAAAAATTTACAAAACTAAATAATTTTCCTTATTTCTCCAACAAATGCTTCTTCACTCTTCAATTCAACTTTAAACTTACTTGAAAAAAACACTTTAAGAAGCTTGAATTTTACCTTACACTGGTTGACGATGTCCTCTATGTTGGCTGCTAGCTGGCTCACACTGGCTTCTTGCTGGTTGGCTCATGCCAGTTTCTTGTTGGCTCTCACTGGTTTCTTGTTGGCTCACGCTGGCTTCTTGCTGAGAAAATTGCTTAAGATCTAGACAGTGGTTATTGATATGTACCTTCCATTGGTAATGTGGATCTTGCCCGTCACAACAATTCCATGGTCTCCTTAATGATTCGATCTCATTTGCTGTAATTAAGTGGTCTCTTCAATGGTTTGATTTGATTTGCAGCAATTTCGTGGTGGAATTTTCTTCAATCGATTGTTTCAGGTGAGCTACACTCCATAAATAGAAGAAATTGAAGGAAGCCGTATAATTTTGTTCAAGCAAACTACTGGAAATGTCAAAGTCAATACTACAACTCATTGGGAAAAAAGGATTAACAAATGTGGTTGTAGTTCTCTTGAAGAAACACGGAAATACGAATTTTGGTGCGCACTTTCCAGTTTATCGGGCTTGGCTCTCGTGATCAAGTTTATCAATTTTCTTTCACGCATGCCTTTGCCACTTATTTCTGCTAGGCAGAGTAGCCACCAGCTGTGAAGTCACTAGACCTCCTCACACAGTCTCATCATGGAAGAAACATAGTTGTTATTGACTATGGTAATAGTGCAATAACTGATGCAAAGAAATCTTCATATCTAGTGAAGATTGGCTTGGTTTAAATGCTCAAATCAGAAGCGCAGGCGGGCAAGGTAGAACAAAGGTAGTGGGGAGGGTAGAAGATTGAAATATGCCAACAGTGGATATGGAATCTCCAGATTTAAAAAAAATGATAAATTTCCAGAATTTAAAAACATATATTGACAAATTTCAAGGTTTTTATTTATTTATTTATTATTATTATTTATTTATTATTTTTTTTAGGTCTGAAACAAAATTGAAATTTATATTCCTATTATAATGAGCTAAACAAATTTCATACCAATTAATTGTGTGTTAGAATTTTCCAAAAGCCTGCACAACTAAAATCTCCACCTTTGCATCATCTGCATTGTTGTAGCTCTGATACCACAATAATGGTAGAAGTGTCCTCAGGCACACAATTTTATTAATCAGAAAATAAATTACATAATAATTTTCAAGAGTTTACACACATACTCCAACACTCTTGCAATTAGGAGAATGAACTATATATAAGCTTAATTTCTTAACATATTCTAGTTATGGACTACTTATTAAATTAACAAGTGTCTATTTACAATAAATGCAGTTCTAACCAATCTACTAACTCTACTCTTAAATTGCAGCCTAAGATACGACATTATTTTAGATGTCATATCTTTTACAACAATATTCTATTTCTAAGTGTCTCCAATATTTAATTAAATATTCTATCATAACTTTGTGAACTATGAATTTTATATTTTGGATCATTTAATAAAAAGGAAGCATATTTTAAACTAGTCATATCTGTTTAACAAAAATTCATTCGAGGTTTTAACAGAAGATTTCAATAAAGTGAATGATTTGTTCTACCAAAAGAACTTGCCAGCTCTTATTTTTCTCTGACAAACTTGTGTACTATGAGATTTTGTAATTCTGAAGAGATGCCTTATCTCTAATTTTATAAATACTGTATAAGATATCTAAGCATCACGTAGTGTATGGCTTGACTATATATGTCTTCTGTACAAAGTAAATAAGGTGAATAAACAACTAGTGAAGGCTACTGAAATTTAAGTTGTTAAAGTAAACATGCTAACAAAAAAATATGGAATGCCTTAAAATCTGGTGGGTAGACTCTTTTGATACACACTAGTTGTGTTTATGTTTAGTATAGTCTATTGAGTCCACAAACTTTCTTGGAAAATAGTAGAAATTTCTACATGATTCTTGTCAAAATTTAGGAGAAATTTTGGGAAATATGGGTTATAGTTGCAAACTTCGGGATTTTGGGTACCCAAAGAGTTTTTTATGGTGCTGAATCTATTTCAACCATTAAAAAACAATTCAAACACTCCAATTATCAAATTTTTTTGGAAAACAAATATCACAAAATTCTAGTGAAAAATAATTTTTGGGGCAATTTTTTGGCCTTTCTAAATAATGCCTTTTTGAATTTCTCCTACTTTGGACCTTGCGTCAACCTAATTCCAATTAGAAACTTTGTTGCAATTTTTATTTTTATTTTTCAATAGAAAAAATGCTTTCATTAAAGTGAGTTAATAAAATACAAAATTCATAATCGACATTCCATTCACAGTTTGAAACAGGAATATAGTGTTGGAAGCAAAATATCATGCATCTTTACATAAAAACATGTCGAAACAACTAAAAAAGAAGCATCAGGGATATAGTGTTGGCAACAAAATATCATGCATCTTTACATAAAAATATGTCGAAACAACTAAAAAAGAAGCATTTTTGTTTCATATAGATGATCCCATGATCCGATAAATGACAATATTGATCCGCCATGGACAAAGGTTTGGAAGTGAATCATACTAGGAGCAGCATTGTATCCAGACTTGGAAAGAATGTCGGCCTCACCATTTTTTTGTCTATAGATGTGGGTAATGGACATAGTTCTAAAAACATTAATGAGAGAATGAACCTTCTTCTTCGAATTGGAGATTCCATATTACAATTTCCATTGGCCCAATTGATTATAGGTTTTGAATCTTCGAGAAAAACCATTTCCCTAATGTCAAGCCAATGAGCGTACTGTAGGACCCCAAAGAGCGAAGAGTTGTAGGAGATTCCATGTTAAAATTTTCATTGGCCCAGTGGATTATAGGTTTTGAATCTTTAAAAACAACCATTTCCCTAATGCCAAGCCAATGAGCACAGTGCAGGACCCCAAATAGCAAAGAGTTCCACCCTGGTATTGGAGCCAGAACCACTGGACTAGTGAAATTTGAAGAATATCTCTTGCCCAAGTGTATAGCCATACCACTCATGCAACTTGCTTCTCCCACTTTGTACCCAACGCTAACTAAATTCCAATTAGAAATGTTGCTACAACTTTCTTCTCCCTCTTTGTATTGAGTACCGACCGAATTCCAATAAGAAATGTTATTGCAACTTTCTTCAACATTATGCCCCACTGAATACAAATTTATTGACAAAATATGTCCCAGTATACTCAATACAACATTGTTCACCAAGTATGTTTTAGTCCACTCAATGCAACATTGTTGACCAACTATTTCCCAATCTACATGGATTTTCCACTTACTCTGTAGCCTTCAACAATTTATGTGAGATTTGTGTCTATTATTTATATGCATGTCAGGCACATAGCATAGAAAACAAAGGAATAACAAGTATTAGTGTATTGTGTCAGGAAACGAAAGAAAAAAATGGATAACTGTGTTGTGTGTTGTGTGATCATGGCAACTACAATAACGCTCTATCCTATCAGTGCCATAGTTAATATTAGTCACTCAAGGAATCCATATTTCTCTGATGATTATGTGATCAAGAGTACTTCTCTTCAACCCCATCATTATTTTTTGAAGGAAGATGAACGCAAGCTAGAGGAGGGTGAATTCAAATCATCCATGGGCACAAGGGATGTGGAGGCTATTTTGTAATTCAGAAAGACGATTGCGTCTGATCCACATGGATCTCTTCTCAACTGGAAAATATAAAACTCTAAGAAAGTATGTTCCTGGACTGTCATTTGGTGCAGAAAAGGAACTAAGAGAGTGGTTTCCATCATACTTCCTAGAATCCAATTGGAAGGTAGGGTTTCTCCATCTCTAGGTAGCCTTTCATTATTATGTACACTTAATATTTCTGATAATATTTTCATAGAAATAATTCCACCAAATCTTGGACAGCTTAAAATGTTGGGAATTCTTGAGCTCAGCCTTAATATGTTCCATGGCTTTATTCTGGAAGCATTGTGTAATTTTACATGTCTTCAATGGATCAAACTTTCATAAAACAACTTGAAACGGATTATTGCATCAGAGCTTGGATGTCTAGCCAAGTTGGAACATCTGCACTTTCTTGGGAACTCTTTAACATGTCATATCCCTATACCTCTGAGTAATTGTACTCAGCTTATGGATTTAGTTTTGGGAAAGAACATAACATGGATTATTCCATTAGAGCTTGAATGTCTAACCAAGTTGGAACATCTACACTTTCTTGGAAACTCTTTAACATGTCATATCCCTGTACCTCTAATTAATTTTACTCAGCTTACGGATTTACTTTTGAGAAATAACATAATTCAAGGGGGCCTTGCCCATGAACATATTTCTCCTTCCCCTTATGAAAGGCAAATAAATTGGTAGAGAAGACATGGTGGATTGATTACACACAAATAATTCGTATATTGCAATCAAATCCAAATTACTTATTAACTCCCATTATCAATAATTCAGTGTCATATTAGTCCAATATTTTTGTGCACTTACAACTAAGGGAACTAAAGAAAGCCAAAAGAATGAATACCACCCTACTCATAGAAATAAAGCCAACCAAAAAGAGGATGTTAGCTTAAACAACAGTAGAAACTCCTTTTAAGAATATGCATATTGAAGTCATTGGAAGCAGAGATAGAGTGTTGAAGACTTACCATACATATTAAGAAGAAAAAATATTACAGAAAAAGCCCACAATGGAGGACTGTAGATAATGCAGTGAAGGTTGTGCGCTAGGTAAAATTCAAGAGGAGGTTTTGAGAATAACTAGAGGGATGACAAAGAAAACTTTTCTTGGAAGACCAAAGCTTTTGTTAACAGAGGAATCTTCACTAACCTGATTCCAACATCCATCTTGAAGTCATCATCCAATGATCTCTTGATATATTTATGAAAATTAAACTTGCTAGTTGGATGAAGGTGAGCTTGTATAGTTCAAAGAAATAGACGCTTTAGTACAAATCAGGTTTGCTACATGAATGATATGGGGATAGAAATAACCAAATATGAAATAGTAAAGATAATTTTAAAATACAAGGTCTTACAATTATGAAGCCATAGCGCAAGGTCAGGTAATCAAGTTTAGTTACTGACAGGTGTTAAAAGAAGCATACATGTAAATCTAAGGAAAGTTAGTGTTGAACCGGAATTGGATATTTCACAGTTAAGATTTGGAAGTATGAATAATTTACAATCCATTTAAGAACTGGTGTTTGGCTCCATAAACTGATATGATGCCTTGCAAATAATGTTTCATGGGTTAATCTGAACCTTGTAGGATCTGATAGACCCAGAAATCCAACAAAGCGCTCAAAACTCAACACAATTTTCTAAATAGACTCAAAAAGTTACCCAATCCCCAAAATATTGATAATTATTTGACATTGTAAGTTGAAAGCATTACCCGATCAACATCCCAATTATAATCTGAATAGTTGCCAAATCTAGTATCATTTATTACTTTTCAACCTGAAAGTATCTAGATGCTTGAAGAAACACTCTACTAGACAAACCCTGTTTAACAAATAACCAAAAGAACTCACCATTTGAAAACTCATAATACAATGTTTGTGTTACCTTTTCCCATGCTTTCCAATGCCTCATCTGGGCACCAGAAGGACTTGCAGATATCAGTTTTAACAGAGGATCTGAATGAAAGCAGATATCAAAACAGAAAAATCAAAGGTGGAATTTAAATCGAATGATATTGAGCCTTTCACTTACTTTCGCTCTCCCTAAACCGAAAATTAAGAGACTACAAAACACATGGAAAATTATCAGCATAAAGATAAAGATATGGAGCTGGTTCATTCGGGCCTTTGTCTGACTGTTAGGAGAAGCGAGATGAAACTGCGAAGCATCAATTGTACAACCCCAAAAGAATATTTTTCACAATACTTTTCAGATGACATGAAATCTCGTTCACGAATGCAACAAATGGTAAAATAAATCACTATGCCTGTATGAAATTTTAGTTTAATGTTCAATTTAGAAATATGCCAAAACAAGCTACCAATACTATAAAATCACATTAATTTCAGATATGTATCCTTAACACTTGTCACCACCTTAAGATTTAGCAGGAACCTGTAACTAGTGAGGAGAACCCCATGTAACAACTAACTATCTTCACATATATTTTCTCAAAGAAGATGGTCTAGGAAGAATTCTTGTGAGGGATAGTCTACAACAAGAAGTATGGTTCTTGTTAATGGTTTCAAACATCCATTACCTGCTTTCAGTTTTTCAAGCACTTCATACAAGGCCTTCTTATTTCTTCTGAAGAGCCACTACAAATATTGTGACAAAAGGATAGTTTGTTAGTGTTGAATTCAAACTTGCAATGCTTCAATCCTTTAACATGATTTCCTCTGTCAACTCTAACATCTGTTTCATGTAATAACCAAAATAATCATCACTGGAAGAACCCAAACTTTAGAAAGGTTCTACCAACCAAAATAAGCTAAGATTTATCAAATTAAACTAAATGAGTGTTGTTAAAACCAAAGCAGAGCCTTACACTGCTAACATGATGGATACTCTGTTTAAGAATTAAGGAGATAACCACAACCACTACTGCCCAGGTAGGAGTTTGCTCTAAATAATGATGAAGGCATCATTTTAAACTAATCGGTTGTATGTTCTACATAATATAAATTTTTGAAAAGGTAAAAATACAAAACCAAGACCGATGATAAGAAGACACAACAACAATACCTTGAAGCCAAGTTACTTCTTAAGAACACGAGAAACAAGAAAACGGTTAGCGTGTGTCTTCTATCCATTCCAACTAGAATAGGAAACCATGGCAGTCCCCCTTCTCCGACCCAGCACGCGGTTAGCTGGCTGGTGTCAATAAAGACAGGCAGATAGCATAGGGTAGTTTCCATAGGATGTGGGAAAACCCTTGCCCATGAAACAAATAACAAGAATGGTATAAGATGACAACATATGCACAAAGGAAATAGAAAAGTCGGTGCAATTAAATCAATGGACTAGAACAATCCAATCGTTTAACGATGGATCAAAGGGCAAATACTGATAACAAGTGTGCACCTAGGAGAGTTGGTTTCAAAGGGAAATGCTTTACAGCGTGATTATATTAAAAAAGAAAATAATCATGCATGTGGAAGTATTTAAACATATCTTTACAATTTTCAATCATGTGCACTTATGTAATATCTTATTAAGCATCATGATATAAGAGTCATGAAAAGTAATTATCCAAAATAACACAATTATGATCTTATATTATGATATTTTGTAATGGGTGCCCTAACATAAATTTAGGAGTTAATATAAAATATGAGGTATTTAATATTAATTTTATTTGATAAATTATTTATAATTTTTTAGATTTAAATTTTCAAAAAAAAATTATTTAATATATTTAAAAGGATTAGATTTAATAGTAACAAGTAAAGAGTTTGTTTACAATTGAGTAAGATTCAATTCTCGTGAAGGTTGCCTGCTTTGAAAGTTATGAGGTAATTTGAGGTGGTCGTTAAATATGTGATTGCACTTAAAGAAATTATATTAATGGTCTTGTGTCCCATGTATAGATAATTGGAACAAAAGCCCACCCCTCTATCCTTCTTTTGAAAGAGTTCAAAGGGGTTGAATCTAATGGTGGAAAGCAAGTAGTTTTTCATAGTTTGGAGAGTTCAATTCCCTTAAGGGCCTAGCCCTATAGCCATGGGCACCTTGAGGTAGTGATCAAATGTGATGAAAACAAGGAGACCCCCTTGCTGGAAACGAATTCAGGGGCTCTTCATTTTCAAGATTTCTTCAAATCCGATCTTGGAACCTGTGGGTTATGGGCCCATGAAGTCCATCTGAGACTTCTTGCAGTCTTCTTGAAATAATGATCCAACCACAAGAAACTTTCGCCAGGCAGCACAACCTGGGTTTTCTTCAAAAACCGCCACGCCTATTTCCTCAACTGAGTCAGCAGCTCCTATTTTCCAGACATCATGGTAGGCTCTTTTGGAGTTATCTTCTTATCTGCCACTTCCAATTTCTGGCCGACCTTCTCATGGGGCCTAAGCCTAACCCTGTCATCGTCGTTGTCTTTCTCCATCTTTCTGTTTGAATCACTCATTTCCTCTGCTATAAACTTCTCAGCCGAAATTCGAATTCTCGTCTATTCAAACCCTCATCTCCTCAAAAAATTTCTTGCCCGTGATTCGAACCCTCCACTGCTCCGATACCGCACTTCACAGAATAATTTTGCCTTCTTAGAAAAGATATTTCAATGATATACCTGGTTCGCGCGTGAGCTCAAAGCCAACAATTGATATAATAATGTTGGATCCGTGAATTTATATGCAGGGAAACTGATAAACCCTCTTGTATTTTATGGACTCTTCGTTGGACGGGGAAGGAAGCTTCTATTCCTGGGCAGTACCTTACTCTGGCCACCAGGATTTCGTTGATTTCTTCACTGTTTTGAACAGCATCATTAGAACGTAATCGTTTGCCACCACTCGGAACTGCAACCAAAAACAATACATCAAACATACAGTCCTGTAGCTTACTAAGTTCTCAAGCAGTCCTGATGGTAGGCTGTAAATATTTTCCACAGCATTGGCGGACTTCACAAAACGCCAACAATTCAAACAAACATAAAAACACAGAGACTCGTTCCGGTATAGATTCACAAAAAAAACACATTTTTATTAGTTACAATTCAGATTACAATTTCAAGGCATTTCAGCCTTAATCCAGAATTTCTCTGACAACTACATTTTTCCCTCTTTCACAGGCTCAGGGTTTTCTCTGTTCTTTCTTGCCTCCTGATTCTCTCATGAATCCCTCATTCTTATTACACATACATTCAGTTTTTTTAATTGATTTTTAACTAAAAATTAGTTCATTAACAGATTCTTGTTCAAGATTGCCTTAGCTGTCCATGTGGTCATCCACATGTCTTCATCTTCTAATTTTCTTTCGTTGAGGTGTCCGGATGCTCCTGCATCAGACTCCTGAGGTACAAAAATTATGACCTCCTGGTCATATGCTCCCGAGGTACAAAATTATGACCTCCTGGTCATATGCGTTTCTTTAGCATTAGCAATTCTACCCACTGTTTCACTTCTTCAGTGGAACTGCCTTCTGTGAGCTGCAACCAAACCTCTGCCATAGCAAGTCCTCCCTGCTACTAGATGCCCTACCAAGCTTCTCTCTTGAGCTCGGTCCTCTCGGCATCTCCGTGGTTCTCTCCTCTCGAACCAATTGAGCACTTTTGCTCCAGGTTTGCTGCAATCTTCACCTTCACAAAATTAAAAAACTACAAACAACCAAACTGTACCTCTTCTTCCTGGTACCTCTTTACATGCAAAAACTCCTCTCCGCAGGAAATCTTTCCCGCTCTGATACCACTTGATGAAAACAAGGAGACCCCCTTGCTGGAAACGAATTCAGGGGCTCTTCATTTTCAAGATTTCTTCAAATCCGATCTTGGAACCTGTGGGTTATGGGCCCACGAAGTCCATCTGAGACTTCTTGCAGTCTTCTCGAAATAATGATCCAACCACAAGAAACTTTCGCCAGGCAGCACAACCTGGGTTTTCTTCAAAAACCGCCACGCCTATTTCCTCAACTGAGTCAGCAGCTCCTATTTTCCAGACATCATGGTAGGCTCTTTTGGAGTTATCTTCTTATCTGCCACTTCCAATTTCTGGCCGACCTTCTCATGGGGCCTAAGCCTAACCCTGTCATCGTCGTTGTCTTTCTCCATCTTTCTGTTTGAATCATTCATTTCCTCTGCTATAAACTTCTCAGCCGAAATTCGAATTCTCGTCTGTTCAAACCCTCATCTCCTCAGAAAATTTCTTGCCCGTGATTCGAACCCTCCGCTGCTCCGATACCGCACTTCACAGAATAATTTTGCCTTCTTAGAAAAGATATTTCAATGATATACCTGGTTCGCGCGTGAGCTCAAAGCCAACAATTGATATAATAATGTTGGATCCGTGAATTTATATGCAGGGAAACTGATAAACCCTCTTGTATTTTATGGACTCTTCGTTGGACGGGGAAGGAAGCTTCTATTCCTGGGCAGTACCTTACTCTGGCCACCAGGATTTCGTTGATTTCTTCACTGTTTTGAACAGCATCATTAGAACGTAAACGTTTGCCACCACTCGGAACTGCAACCAAAAACAATACATCAAACATACAGTCCTGTAGCTTACTAAGTTCTCAAGCAGTCCTGATGGTAGGCTGTAAATATTTTCCACAGCATTGGCGGACTTCACAAAACGCCAACAATTCAAACAAACATAAAAACACAGAGACTCGTTCCGGTATAGATTCACAAAAAAAACACATTTTTATTAGTTACAATTCAGATTACAATTTCAAGGCATTTCAGCCTTAATCCAGAATTTCTCTGACAACTACATTTTTCCCTCTTTCACACGCTCAGGGTTTTCTCTGTTCTTTCTTGCCTCCTGATTCTCTCATGAATCCCTCATTCTTATTACACATACATTCAGTTTTTTTAACTGATTTTTAACTAAAAATTAGTTCATTAACAGATTCTTGTTCAAGATTGCCTTAGCTATCCATGTGGTCATCCACATGTCTTCATCTTCTAATTTTCTTTCGTTGAGGTGTCCGGATGCTCCTGCATCAAAATGTATAGTAGCAACCATAAAGGCTATATTAATAGTTTTATGACTCGTGCATATATAAGTGGATCACGGTCATGTCCATGTACTAATTTGGAAATGGTGCAATAAAAAATGGCTCCCAAAATGGAAAATGTACTAACAAAATCATCTTTAAAAAAACAAGCCGGACACAAGATGATGATACCATCCCGAAGCGTAAATATTTTTGGAGAAAGAAAAAAGAAAACTACTATAGTTAATAATACATTAAATAATATATAAATTAATTATATTGTTATTGATAATAAGTTTGTCTTTCGAATTAATATTATTTTTTTTCACACTTTTCAAAATTCAATAACTAAACTAAGCCAAAGAAAACAATAGCTATGTGAACTTGTTTTATATCCTAATATATTATATATAATATAGTAAAATATTATTTATATATATATATATATATTCATTGGGTAAACAAAAATTGTATATTCCTTGTGTTTTGTACGTTTAGTTTAATTTAAAGTGTGGGTAGTTTTTAAAATTTCTTATCACAAGTGAAAGCCGATGTGGCAATATGGTTGATGCGGCAATCTTATAGTTGTACAACATTTTGGAGAATATTGTTTACATGGATACAGGTTTACATTATTTACTTATTACGTATTTGGGAGTGTCATACTATGTTTTGCAAGTTTGTTTGTGTGGTAAAGTATTTTGGGTTTAGAGTAACTTCTCAATTTTTTTTATTGAAGATGTGAGGGATAAGGTTTTCCAGTAATGGATTTGATTTTTTTGTTTTGTTTTTTTAAATAATTTTTTATACAAAAAAATTGCATTTAAAGATGTTATAAAGTTTATTAGATGCATTTATTTTTAATTACATTTTTAATATATTTTTGGTGTGAAAATAATTTTCATAAAATAATTTTTTCATAAAATAATAATATCAATATTTCTTTCATAAAATGATAAAATAAATTTCTTTATCATATATCTACAAGCTCAAAAAATTGATTTCTTTATTTTTTGGAATTCCATTTATAATCATTCATTAATAGTTTGAAATATTAATTTTAATCAATTTCTATTAAAACATTAATTTTAAGCCATTCCTACATATAATTATGACTAAAATTTGAAAGGTTGTTATTTACGTGTAAAAAGATTATTTTTTTATGTGAAAGATTAAATTTATTTAAATTATCGTTATTATATTTTGCAGATTTTAATTAAGGGTTAGTAAGTCTTGACAAATATCTTATAATTCCAAAATCAGATAGGTGCTTCCATCAACTCATTATGGGAAATAAATATCTTTTATACCAAATTAAATTATGACTATGGAACGAGAATGGGTAATAACATTAGCAGGGGAATAATTTCAAAAACAAGCTAGAGGAGTTATAAGGGTATGATCCAAACCCTTTTATATATATATATATATATATATATATTATATATATATATATATATATAGATATATGT
This sequence comes from Pinus taeda, assembly GCA_000404065.3. Taxonomy (NCBI): domain Eukaryota; kingdom Viridiplantae; phylum Streptophyta; class Pinopsida; order Pinales; family Pinaceae; genus Pinus; species Pinus taeda. The sequence goes on from APFE030059490.1 coordinate 421,591, forward strand.
GAGCCAACTATACATCATATGCCTTGAATCGTGATTGTGGAACAATTATATCATATATAAACACAAAGAGAAACACTCTAACTTTTTCTTTAACATGGGCCCAGTCTTCTATCAAGCCCCTTTCTTTATTGAAGCTTCGTTTGTAAAAACCTTGCAACCATGACATATAACTAATACACCTAAACCCTAGAACCCGACACTTTTAATATGAGTGCACTCCCAAATGCCCATGGAAAATCCTCCGACGAGAACCTCCACCAGAACAAAGATTCTTTATGCAATGGCCAGACTTCCTTCTACCTTTATTAATAAATGTTGGTGGAACCCTACATTTGGCAAGTATTAAGCGCCCGAGCCTTAATAGAAAATTCCTATTGGGATGGGGTCCCTAGTGTTAAGTTTTGTCCTATTTTGTAATTCAATTTTGTAAATATGTAAAGTCTCTAGGATTTGTGGAAGCGGAGCATGAAGATAGTAAGAGTCAAAGGGGGTTTAGTCCCTTAGGTGGTTAGGTGATAAGGAAGTTTTGAGACCCGCCCATGGTCAGCGGACCATGGTATTATAAGCAAAAAGGATATAAATAGAAGAGTCATAGCGAGTATAGGAGGTAACTCATTGATACAAATATTTGTAAGGGCAAGTAAGCTAAGGCAGGAAAGGTATGTTTCTTGTACTTAGGCGAAGGGGAAGGCTCTTGCAGCTGAGTGTGTGGAGACCTTGGTAACTCCGCAGGTTGAGTGTGCGGGCCCCTACAACTGAGTGCGTAGGCAAAATGAGTATGTACTTGAATGATTACATGTAATAAACATTGTTTTGATTCAATACTTATGCATCTAAGTATTTATTCTTACTTCTGCAAATTTTTGTATGTTCACTCTTTATTGAAATTTATATGAATGAATGCTTATCTTGTGCGCGAAAGTGTTAGATCAGTACAATTTATACATGTTATGAATAATTAAAGGCCTTTGCAAAGATCTAGATGTTGTTTAAGTGAATTACTATGATTATATGTCTCAGAAGGGTTGGGGTTCGCAAAGGTAGAACTAAGCCATAGGAGCCACAACAACCTACCACATTGACCTTTGGATGCAGAAACCTGGTTCTTTTATCCCCCAATACTGCTTCGGGCGAGACTCCATCCTGTGTTATGCGGGTTGTTGCTGAAAGGGCCAACAATTTAGGTTTTTGTTGGTTGGTGCAATTAACTTTGAACCTAGGTCAGGCCCCATCAAACGAACAAATGGTTCTGTTCCCGGGACTGGGATCTGTCTGAGGAATGCGTGATGTCGAATAAGTGGTTCCCAACTAAGAAGGAAATCAAGAAGTGGATCGATCGGAAGCTGCATGTGTTTGTAGCTCAGGAGAATAGAAATCTACGTTTGTCAAAGGAAGAGTGGTTGAATAGATACCTATTCATAAACAATCTTGAAATATTCTTCTTCTCTTTCCCCTGTGAATTGCAAGAGTGGTTGTCCAAATTAGAGAATAGTCAGGGTACGTGGAAGCTTGATGGCCCTATTGTGTGGACCTTAGAACTGGTGAAGTGCTTGGAGGATTCAAAAATAAACATCACATGGGTCATCGACCACTAGATCAATCGTATTATGGGAGGATTCATCACTGAATTTGCTATTGATTCATCCACCAGTTATAGTGAAGTAAAGCGTAGGTTCTTCAAAGGACCAAGAGGTAAGTACTTGTTGGGAGCGGGATCTTCCAAGGGCATTTTTGGGGCTAAAAGCCCATGTTTAAGTCAATTTTTGTAATATTATTGTAAAGACTCTGCATTTTTTGGTCGTGGAGTGTGAAGGTGTTATGTGTCATAAAAGGTAGTTCGCCCTTAGTTTTGTAAATTAAAGTCAGTTGTAAGAGATCTACCCATGGTCCACAAACCATGGGATTGTATAAAAATAGCTAAGCTCTAAGTAGTTTGGGAGACACAACATGTAAGAAAGTCATAGCCTTAGAGCAAGAAATCTAAGTCTTGGGTTGTAGTGTACGTAGAGGCTCTACAGCTGAGTGTGCATAGGCCTAGGGTCGAAGTCCGCAGCTAAGTGCGCAGACCCCTACAGTTGTGTGTGCAAGGTGGACAGAGTCTGTAAACACTTGGGAGATATTAATAAAAGGCGTTATTCTGCAATTTCTGTGCCTTTGTTCTATTGATGGGTTTGAATATATTATGTATGAATTTCCTTTATTATGCTTATATGATGCACGAATGAATGCAATTACATTGAATAATTAAACGCAATTACGAATATCTAATTATGTGGTGATAACTTTAAGTATTTGGTAAGATAAGCAAATCACTTAGGGTAATTGAGCAATCTGCATGGCGCACTGCCATAGAAGTGCGAAAGTACCTGAGCCACAGGTTAAGGCTACGCGAAGGTTGATCGTATACTTTCGCAAAGGTATTGAAAGACGGAATAGAGGGTTTGTCTTACAAGCCCTAGAGCGAGATCAACTGCATTAAGGAAGGGATAGAAGAAATCAAACTACATCACAACCATCTCAGGGTGTGGAAACTTGGTTTCAACATCCCCCCATACTGCTTCAGGTGAGATTTCAGTCCGCGCTCCATGGGCTAATGTTGAAAGGGCTAGTAGTGTATGGATTTTTTTGGCTAATTAATGCTGAACCTGGGTCAGGCCCCCTCAAGCCAACAAAAGGTTCCATTTCCAGGACCGGAATCTGCATAAGAGATGTGTGATGTCGTATCACTAGAATCCAACTAAGAAGGAGATTGGATACTAGTTGGATAGAAAGATCCACAAATTCGTGGCACAAGAGAACAAAAACCTATGGCTGAGAAAAGAACAATGGTTGGACAGATATCTATATATAGAGATCCACGAGATCTTTTTCTGCTCTTTCCTTATCGAGCTATACGAGTAGATCGTGAAGAAAGCAGATAGCCAAGGAAGGTGGAAACATGACGGTCCTATTGTGTGGACCCCGAAGCTAGTGTGAAGGTTGGAAGCATTGCAGGATAAGATCACTTGCACTGTCGATCATTGGCTTGATCGCGTCATAGGAGGATTTTTTACTGAATTCGTGGTCAAAACCTCAGTTAGCTATAGCAAGAAGGAGTGACTCTTTTTCAAAGGACTGTAAGGTAAGTATGTAAAATCTTTGAATACTTGGATTAAAATGCTATTCTGTGAAAAATGGGTTATGCAACTACCTTGATGTTCAGAACTACGTGAAGTGGAAAAACTTACAGGAATGAAAGAAAAAATGATCCGAAATAAAGTCCCTTGATTTCACCTCCCCTAGGTGAAGAAGATGGGATAGTGAAGGTTTCTCCACGAAGTGCTATTCAGTTAATAATACAAGGATTCCCGCAAATACCACCTCCACCCACACCACCTCCAACTTCACCACCCTCACCTCCAACTTCACCCGTACCACCTCCACCTCCATTGCGGTTCATATGGAAAATACAGTGAAGTTGCCTTTGTTGAAAGGCTTGGGAAATGAGGACCCAGACCAATTTTGGTTCGTTGTGAGGGCTGTATGGGAAGCTCAAGGTGTTACAAATGATCATACAAAGAAGGTGGCACTCGTTAGTTCTCTACAAAATCACGTGATAGCCTGCTATATTAAGTACTCTAATGATAACCCGAATGTTGGAGTAGCAGACATCCAGGCAGCACTAAATAGGGAATTTAGTAGCCCTAAATCTGAGGCGCAGTCAATTCTGGGATTCAAAGAGATCGCAATATAACCAAGCGACATGCCTTTGGAACTAGATCAAAGGATGAAATGTACAATCCACGAAGCCAACATGAATTTGACAGATGGACAACATCGCAAGTGGTTTGTGGCTTCGCTACTACCACACCTAAGGAATGCATTGTCGCAACAGAAGATAACAACTTAGGAAGAGGTCTTGGAGATTTCCATGAGACTAAATGAAACTCCGATGCAAGATCCTAATCTAGGAGTTCAGCAGATCCATGTGCAACTAAAGAATATGTGCCTTGAGATGCAAAGTCTGAAGCAAGACAGGACGGTTCGACCAGAGGTACATGAGGAGATATTGTGCTTGAAATGCAAGAGTCCGGGTCATGAAAAAGACCACTGCCCAATCTTTACAAACTACATTGCAAGAGGAAGACTGATGCCTTTAAAGCCAGAAGCTCAAGCAGGACCTAGCCTGGGGCCTGCATTATGGTGCACTATTTGTCAGGTAGCTGGAAAACATGCCACGGATAATTGTCACTTGCTACAAAAGTATGTACAAGCACCACAACAACTGCTCTACAACTTTTGTAGGTCGGTAGAACATGATGAGCGTACTTGCAGGAGCTATGAATTGATGATGGATAAAACTCCCACCTATAGGGTTCAAGTTGAAACGCGACCCTTGACCAGAATGCAGGGATGGTGCAGATAGGATTTCAGGGGTGCGGACGAGGCTGACGTGGAGGAGGACCTGGGAGAGGTCGAGGATAGTTGATTTGCTACAATTACATAGGACCAGGACACTATGCCCTCAATTGCACTAATCCAACGCGTCTGTCGTGCAAGTATTGCACACTGTTTGATCATGAAACAGAAGACTATTGTACACTAATAGCTAAGATATGTGACAAAGGGCCACTACCACCTCCACCGACTCAGAACTTGCAAATGATGAGGTTTGAGTTGCGCGAGGAAGATACAAATGTAAATATAGTGCTCAGAAGTGGAATCATGACAACAAATGACAAGGGGAAACAACCAGAAGATAGTACATGGGTTCGCAAAGCCCTGGCAAAGGAGGTTGAGTTTGATTTGGAGCACGCACGTGAAGCCTTCATGGAAGCTAAGAAGAGTTTCCTTGAGGCCTCCACTTCAGGAAGTAAGGATAAGCCTAAGAAGGAGATGGACCCCTCTATGCTCACAACTTTCCTAGAAACTTGTATGAAGTTACTGCACGACAGTAAGGCTGTGAAAGGGTTACAGGAGCTCATCAATAGATGTGTTGGAACTTCGTCGGGTGAGCCACACATAGTATGAAAGCTTGGCAAACATAAAACAAGAACAGAATGAGAGATGAGACTGACTGCACAGATAGGAGAGTATGAAATGGATCATGTCATTTTGGACCTGGGGTCAGATGCGAATGTCCTACCAAAACAAACTTGGGAGAGAATGGGGAGACCTGCGCTGCAATGGTCTCCGATTCAGCTAAGGATGGTGAATCAGTAGAAGATCATCCCCATGGGATGGCTGCAAGGGGTGACCGTGGATATTGAGGGAGAAAGCACGCTGGCTAATTTTGAAGTAATAGAGATAGTGGATGACAACAATCCATATCTTGTGCTCTTGGGAGTTGACTGGGATACTAATATGAATGAGGTAATCAATTTGAAGAAGCAAAACATGATTTTTGAGAAGAAATCGTTGCGCGTAATAGCACCCCTCGATCCTGTTGAAGGATCACACTATACTAAACCTGTTCGCGATTATGAGAGTGATGACGGCCTGGATTGTATCTATAAGATAACAGCACGAGACCAATATTGGGTCAATCCCACTGCAGATGGATGAATTACATGGGATCATGAGAGTTCCTGTACTTCAGACTCTGACGAAGAAATAAAACGCTGTAAGAATCAGTTACATGAAGTAACTACGTTGAAGTGCAACATGATGACCCGGTCGCTACGCTTTGTGTTGTCAGAAGTAAAAAATCTACCTACTTATGATGGTATGAATGAGGTAGATATATTTTTGGATGCATTTGGAAGGGAGATACAAAAAAAGTAGCACTTCCAGGCCTTGGACTGGGCATTGCGCGCTATGCCACAAGATGGTGGGGTGCGCACAAGGGAAGCTTTGATGATTGGCGTGAATGTAGGAGGCCGATGAGAACAAAATTTGGGAAGACTAAGATGTGACTGATAGAAAAGTACGATGGGAAGAACAATCCATGCGTGCATCTGGCCAAATGGACACAAGCTTAAGGAGAAAAGCCCCAACCTGAATGGGTGCACTTATTCTGTCATACCTTGGATGTTATCCCAATGAATTAGTATATAGAAACAAAGCTCCACCATGGGACAAGAGAATGGGATATCCTACGCGAAGGATTCATGATGACATTCAGTTTTGAGGACGGGTTTGATAGTATTGATGACGCGATACAAGAGGTGAAAGCGGCTATCTTTAGGATATCGTAGGATCCTCTAGACTTGACTCAGCCTAAATGGGATTCTCAGTTGAGTCGCATGCTAGAATGCTATAATGTAACTACTGAAGAAGAGGACGAGGATCTTCGGAAGATTAACATTCCAGAAATAGAAGGTCACTGCGAGGTTCAAGGACCACAGTTGAGAACCCTGATATAACCACACCGTTGAAAACAAAACAAGTGAACATTGGTACAGAGGCAGCCCAAATTCGCGAATATTGGAGACTACTGGGACGATGCAATGGTGGATAAGGTCGTTGAATTGCTCCACAAATACTAGGACTTATTCCCTACCAAGTTTATGGAACTTAAAGGAATAATCGGGGACCTAGGAACGATGAAGATCACGTTAAAACCCGACGTGAAATTAGTTAAGCAAAGGCCTTACCATCTCAACCCAAAATATAAGGAAAAGGCTCGCTTAGAGCTAGACAAGATGCTTGTGGCAGGCATCATTGAGCTTGTGGAAGAATCTGATTGGGTAAGCCCAATGGTGGTGCAAGAGAAGAAGCAGAAGTACGAGATAAGGATATGCGTGGATCTCAGAAAACTGAATGATGATTGTGTGCATGATCCTTTACCGACTCCGTTCATTGATGAAGTATTGGACAATTTAGACAGCCAAGAAGCATATTCCTTCATTGATGGGTTCTCTAGGTACCACCAAATCAAAATTGTGCTGGAGGATAGTAGTAAGACAACCTTCGCAACTGAGTGGGGTTGTTTTCAGTACACTGTAATGTTGTTTGGATTGAAGAATGCGCTTGCAATATTTCCGCACGTCATTTTCGCGGAATTCAAGGAATTTATTCATAAGTTCCTAGAGTTATATTTCAATCACTGGACTGTGTTTGGGCTGGTTAAGCGCCATGTAGCAAGCTTGCGCCTGATGCTAGATATCTGTCGAAGATACTAGATCATGCTCAATCTCAAGAAGTGTCTGTTTTGCATTCCTTTTGGAAACCTATTGGGGCATGTGTTTTGCAAACAAGGAGTGATGGTAGATCCCATGAAGATCGCAGTGATACTAAACCTGGAAGAAACGAAGAGTGTGAAGCAACTGCACACTACTCTGGGACATATGGGATATTACAGAAAGTTTATCAAGAGTTATATCCAAATCACCGCGCCTATGGAGAAATTGTTGAAGAAGGATTTCACGTTCTGCTGGAATGATGACTGTAAGAAGAGCTTGGAAATATTGAAAGAAAAGATGGTTACTGCGCCAATTCTAGTCTTCCCAAATTGGAAGAAAGAGTTTCATGTTTATGTCGATGCGTCATGTATAGTGCTGGGAGCAGTACTAACACAGGCTGGAAAAGAAGGCTTGGACCATCCTATCGCATTCACAAGCCGCATATTATCCAAAGTAAAGAAGAATTATTCTACCATTGAGCGAGAGGGGCTAGCTATGGTGTATGTGCTCCAGAAGTATCAGCACTACTTGCTAGGAGGCCATTTCAAGATGTATATGGATCGCTCCGCACTGAAGTACCTAGTCAATAATCCTATGTTGTGGGGGAGAATCTTCATGTGGCTCTTATTGTTCCAAGAGTACGTTTTTGAAGTTGTTGTGAAGCCTATTCAATTGAACGCAGGACCAGATCATCTGTCGGGCATCGAAACAGTGGAGGAACCTACTAACTTGGAAGAGGGATTTCCTAACATGCAGCTATTTGCAGTGCATATTGCGGATGGTCACTTTGAGGATATAATACCAGAAGGATACGCTGTCTAGCAAAAGAGGGAATTAGTGGTGCACGCGATAGATTTCTCTGTCATTGTTGGGCATTTGTACAAAATGGGGACAGATGAGATATTATGACGGTATGTACCTAAGTTTGAGAGAGCAGCATCCATGGGGGCACCGCGGGAGGACATTATGTAGGGAGAGCAACTGTGCAAAATATTCTACACACAGGGTTGTGGTGTCCAACCCTTCATCAGGATTCAAAAGCATATTGCAAGGCATGTGATGTATGTCAAAGAATGGGTAGGCCATCATGGAGGGATGAAATTCCTTTGAATCCACAAATGGCAGTGAAAACCTTCGAGAGGTGGGTGATATTAGATATCATTTTTGGCATTCAACTGCGTTAAGTAAGTCATTCACGTATGACCATTTCCATGAGAGGCAGTCGTAACTGACTAATTTCTCATGATTTTTGAATAGTTCACTTAGCACTCATTGCATCGGGTGATGCTCACAGGGGTGAAGAAGTGGGATTGAAACTAGTGAAAAGTGGAGAACGAATCACATAGCATCAATCATCACTTCTGGGGCTTGCACCCGGTAACCAGGACTTCCCACGAGGTCACCCATCACAGAACTCCTCTGGCTCAAGCGCGCTTAACTGTGGAGTTTTTCCACAATCAAGCCCACTTAGCTTGCTACCCCATTTGCAAAACCTTAGCAAGTATTGTGCCTCATGAGCCATTCAAGTAGAGCCCTTGACTCTTTTTGAATTTCCGTATGGGGGTTTACGCAGTGCATTATATTAGATATCATTTTTGGGATTCAACTGCGTTAAGTAAGTCATTCACGTATGACCATTTCCATGAGAGGTAGTCGTAACTGACTAATTTCTCATGATTTTGGAATAGTTCACTTAGCACTCATTGCATCGGGTGATGCTCACAGGGGTGACGAAGTGGGATTGAAACTAGTGAAATGTGGAGAACGAATCACATAGCATCAATCATCACTTCCGGGGCTTGCACCCGGTAACCAGGACTTCCCAGGAGGTCACCCATCCCA
>APFE030059490.1:430666-461287 GCA_000404065.3 Pinus taeda
GGGGGATTATGCAGTGCATTATATTAGATATCATTTTGGGATTCAACTGCGTTAAGTAAGTCATTCAAACGTATGACATTTCCATGAGAGGTAGTCGTAACTGACTAATTTCTCATGATTTTTGAATAGTTCACTTAGCACTCATTGCATCGGGTGATGCTCACAGGGGTGAAGAAGTGGGATTGAAACTAGTGAAAAGTGGAGAACGAATCACATATCATCAATCATCACTTCCGGGGCTTGCACCTGGTAACCAGGACTTCCCAGGAGGTCACCCATCCCAGAACTCCTCTGGCTCAAGCGCGCTTAACTGTGGGGTTTTTCCCCACAATCAAGCCCACTTAGCTTGCTACCCCATTTGCAAAACCTTAGCAAGTATTGTGCCTCATGAACCATTCAAGTAGAGATCCCTTGACTCTTTTTGAATTTAAGTATGGGGGTTTACGCAGTGCATTAATTATCATTTTGGGATTCAACTGCGTTAGGTAAGTCATTCACGTATGACCATTTCCATGAGAGGTAGTCGTAACTGACTAATTTCTCATGATTTTTGAATAGTTCACTTAGCACTCATTGCATCAGGTGATGCTCACAGGGGTGAAGAAGTGGGATTTAAACTAGTGAAAAGTGGAGAACGAATCACATAGCATCAATCATCACTTCCGGGGCTTGCACCCGGTAACCAGGACTTCCCAGGAGGTCACCCATCCCAGAACTCCTCTGGGTCAAGCGCGCTTAACTGTGGAGTTTTTCCCACAATCAAGCCCACTTAGCTTGCTACCCCATTTTCAAAACCTTAGCAAGTATTGTGCCTCATGAACCATTCAAGTAGAGATCCCTTGACCTTTTTTGAATTTCAGTATGGGGGTTTACGCAGTGCATTATATTAGATATCATTTTTGGGATTCAACTGCGTTAAGTAAGTCATTCACATATGACCATTTCCATGAGAGGTAGTCGTAACTAACTAATTTCCCATGATTTTTGAATAGTTCACTTAGGACCCATTCAGCCACAAGGGAAGACAGGAGCAGGGTACATTATCACTGCGACAGAGTATTTGACTCGTTGGGCAGAAGCACAACCGGTGAAGGATTACAAGGGCACGATGGTCGCGAAGTTCCTATTTGAGAATGTACTAACATGATTTGGATGTCCAAGGATCTTGATGAGTGATCGTGGTACACACTTCCTAAATGAGATGATCAATGCATTGACAGAGGAATTTTAGGTATACCCCTAGAAGAGCACACCTTATCACCCACAGGCTAATAGAACAGTGGAAGCATTCAACAAAGTGCTCGAAAATGCGCTAACCAAGGTTTGCAATGCTCAGCAAAGTGATTGGGACCTACGCATACGTGTAGTACTGTGGGCTTATCGAATGACATGTAAGAAGTTGACTGGACAAACCCCTTTTAGGCTCATCTATGGTGTGGAAGTAGTAATAACTATGAGATACATCATACCTAGTCTATGCATAATAGCGCTAACAGGTATGATGGATCGCGGAGCCCTAGAGGAGAGGCTCTCGCAGTTGGATGTGCTTGAAGAAGAAATATTTTTGGTTGGATTTCACCAGCAGGTCCAGAAGCAACTTGAAGAGGCATGGCATGATCGACACATCAAGCTGCACACATTTAAGATAAATGACCTGGTTTTTTATATGATAGTAAGTTTGATAAATTTCTAGGGAAATTCAAGATGCACTGGTTAGGGCCTTATGTTATTAAGGAGATTACCGATGGGGGAGCGGTACAACTAGTTAGATTAAATGGATAAACCTTCCCAGGAAAGGTGAATGGCAGTCACTTGAAGCCATACACCAGTGGTCAAGACATGTGACTAAATGGAAGTAGCATAGTCTTAGCACTCTAGGCAGCTGAAAGGAGGCACGGGACTATAAACTGCACTGCTCGGGTTGGAGAGCTACACGATTGGAAGATGGTGCGAAGTGAGGATGTGTCACTAGGTCCGTGGCAGCGCGGAGGGAGCTACACTACCCAAGGAGAAATCACGTAGGTTGGCTGGAAAGTGACCGTTAAAGTCACTATTCATGAAAAGACGGCATAAGTGAGGCCCAATGGAGCGAGCAACCAGCATTTAAGATGAAATTTATGGCTTGGATCCTTGAAAATTTGTTGCCAATCCAGCATTAATGAGTTGATTTTGGGGGGGAATGGTTAGATTTGAATTCAAAATGCCCTATAAATTACAAGTGGATGTCAGCGAAAAACACTTGGCATTTTGAGTATTCAGTGGTTGAGCTCTGAAGCACTTATGATTCGTGAGCAATACAAGCTTCTAACAGTTTCTGGGGTATTTTTGACTTTGCCAACAGACACACACGAATTCTTGTGAAAGATCATGTCAGCGCCCCCAGAAGTTATCAATACACAACAAGTAGTAGAGAAGCCAACACAAGAAATGGAGAGAGAGGTCGAAATAGTTGCCCCAGAAGTGGTTGAAGTATTAGCGGAGGTCCCTAAATCCCTGAGAATGTCAAGACGGAAGCCAACCACAACTAAGGAGACCATGAAAGACAAGAAGGGCAAGCCGCCTGCCATACCAGTGCGTGTGTCACCAAGATGAAACCCACCAAAGCCCACTGCCCAGGAGAAAGGCAAGGCTATAAACCTAGAGGCAGAAGAGGATGATATCAAAGACATCCCCATGGACAATGGGGATATGGGAGTGGAAATAGAGGCGGTTGAAGCCCTGGGTGCGAACCTTATTACATGGTTGTCAAAGTATGTCCCTCCATTCAAGCCTAAGTCCAAGGTCCCAAAGGACATTAATGAAAGTAAGACTCCCTTGCAAATCCCTCTACTGCCAGATGAAATCACTTTTGACATTCTGCGTTTGAAACAGGTGCCAATTTTGAAGCTCGAAGACTAGGACTTGGTAGACCATGAGACGTTCCTGCCATTATTGACTGAATAGTTGATGTGCCACATCATACACACAAATACGGGGATGACTACATTGGAGCCGTGAAAGTGGCTCAAAAGAGTAGAGAAGACAGGATTACTCAACCTTCTCTGGGTGCCACACTATAACTGCACCCCTGTGACAGTTTTGGTCATCAAGCAGCTGGTGTGCTTGGTGCATGGTGGGTGTCTGTGGTTGGAGGAGCCAATACCCATCACTGATATGTTGATTCATAGAATAATTCACCTACCATATACAAGAGAAAATCCAGCTATGATCTTTGACGGCAAGGGTAGCAAGCAAGTGCTCACAGAATCAATGAAAGAGAAGTTCAAACTAGTGAAGAAGCTACGCAGGTACACTATCTCCAACATCTATGACCGTTGTGAAGGTGGCAACGCAGATCCTTGCAGGGAAGGTGATGCAGAACTGCTACGCTGATGAGGTATAGGGTCTTGTCGTCGCTCTTGCACAACAGTGTGCGGAAGGAGTCCAGTTTAACTGGTTGGACTACCTTCGTGAAGAGTTCCTAGAAAACTGTCGCAAAGCACAAGAGAAAAGCAAGACCTTCCACTATGTGTGGCTCTTGCTATCGATCATGCTCGTAGTGTAGGAGCTACCAGAGGAGAGCCAATTCCCTCAGTTGCACCAGACCTTCCTGAACTAGCAAAGTATGCTTCGTTATGGGCGACCAAGGATGCGGAGCGAGTTCGAGATAGCAAGATCTTTTGGATCTTGATGGAAATGAGTTTCAGGATGGCTATCAATCGCAAGCCGCAATTATCACCCATGATATACGCTAACTTGTAAGGCTATGCCGAGTTTAAGGCTAATTTTCATCGGATTTCAATCAGGGCACAAAAGGACCTTGCGCAAAAGTGGTACGATTTTCTATACCTAGCCATAGATGATGCCATCGATGCGGTGCTAGATAAATGGTTGGTAGAGTGGTGCACTACCACGGACTTGGTGGTGGGTGGAAGCAAGTCCACCGCACAAAAGAAGAAGGAAGAGGCCAAGCTGAAGATGGTGCAACTGCTCAAAAAGAGGAAGAAGGAGGCTATTGAGAAGGCCTAGGAAGAACAGACAGGAAAGGAGGCAGGAAAATAGACAGGTGGCACAGAGTGGGGCTTTGACAAGGGTGTGCGGTCTCCTTCAACTGAGACTGAAGAAGAGGACACAGAGCAGCACGACACGGATCCTCAGGAGATGTCCACCCACATTAAGTGCCTGAGAGAGCTGGAGAAGGGAGGGTCCAGAAAGAAATACAAGGCAACCAAGACCTCGCTGGACCCTATCACATTGACAGAGGGTGACTTGTATGACATCGGTGACACAGTCTGAGATGTCACCGCAGAGGCCCTGCAACAATTTGAAAAGTAGCAGCACATCATCCTAGGGGCCATCTAAACTGGATAGCCAGAGTTGTAGACCTGCACATCATAAGTTGGTACAGTGTCTACCATCTTGGCTATCAACACATTAGAGGTTGCCTATATGTTGTGCACGAAGGCTTCCATTGCGCTAGTGCTACCAAATGGAGCACTGACAATAGAAAATGAGGCTGACAGGCCCACTGTTAGAGCCTTGAAGGGAGTGAGATTGAACCTGGTAGCACTCCCATGCGAAGTGCTCCACCTCTTGCAGGATGGAGTAATTGCGGAGCTGAGGGCCTGTGAGCACTGCACCCTCTAGGTGATTAGTGAACAAAAGATAAACAATGAGCAGATGACACTACAAAGGAGTGATGCCATCATCGATGAGGCCAAAGCAACCAACCAGAGAAAGAATATCCTATAGGTCATGGAGGAGGCATGCAGAATGGTCTTGGAGTTGGTCATTCCGGAGGAGGATCCAGTTGAGGTTTGCATCCAAAAATTGGCCACAAGGGTGCATGACACTCGGACAGAGATGGCACAGGTTCAGTTGGATCTAAACCTCTAGATTGCAGAGCTCTAGTTGAGAGCCCATCCTTCAACACCGCAATAGGTAAAGGAACAATGGGCGGCCGCTATCACAGAAGCAGTTGTAGTGGTGGAGAGTGCAGTAGCAGACTGCACATAGTTGTTTGAAAAATCATTTGAGGTCTTGACCAGCCTACAGGAGGACCCAAATATCAAGAGGCTAGAGACGGAAGCACGTGAACTCCAACAATGTTATGACGAATTTAAGGGCACAGTGCCAACTGTCATGCTGACACAAAGATTAGCCAAGCTGTAGGAAGCCAAGCAACTGAAGGAGCAGGTGGATGCAGCGTTGCACAAGGAAGCAGTGTTGAAGGCGTGACTAAAGCCCTGGATGGAGGAAGCTTATACAGTGATAGGAAACATTGAAGGCAAGCTTGTGACTCTGTAACTGATGCAACAACAACTCCAGACTAACAGCATAGGGGCAGTAATTGAGAAAACAATTGAAGATGTGAAGCAGGTAGCAGCTCAGTGCACATTTGAAGTTTTAGTCATCAGGGTTGAGCTGCACGGGCTTTGCGCAAAGATCTCCACACCTACCGAGTGACTCAATGGTGAGTCACGATGTTTGTGTTGGGGGACTGTTGGGAGCAGGATCCACCAAGGGTATTTTTGGGGCTAAAAGACCATGTTTAAGTCAATTTTTGTAATATTATTGTAAAGACTCTACATTTTGTGGTTGCTGTGAAGGTGTTATGTGTCATAAAGGGTAGTCTGCCCTTAGATTTGTAAAGTAAAGTCGGCTCTAAGAGATCTACCCATGGTTGACGGACCATGGGATTATTTAAAAAGAGCTAAGCTCTAAGTAATTTGGGAAATACATGTAAGAGAGTCATAGCCTTAGAGTAAGAAATCTAAGTCTTGGGTTGTAGCGTAGGTAGAGGCTCTGCAGCTGAGTGCACAGAGGCCCAGGGTCGAAGTCTGTTGCTGAGTGCACGGACCCTTGCAGCTGTGTGCGCAGGGTGGAAAGAGTTTGTAAACACTTGGGAGATATTAATAAAAGGATTTATTTTGCAATTTCTATGTCTTTGTTTTGTTGATGAGTTTGAATATATTATGTATGAATTTCCTTTATTATGCTTATATGATGGGTGAATGAATGCAATTACATTAAATAATTAAAAACAATTATGAATATTTAATTACGCGTTGATAACTTTAAGTATTCAACAAGATAAGTAAATTACTTAGGGTAATTGAGGAATCTGCACAGTGCGCTGCCATAGCAGTGCGAAAGTACCTGAGCCACAACTTAGGGCTATGCGAAGGTCGATCATATACTTTCGTGAAGGTACTAAAAGCTAGAATAGAGGGTTTGTCTTCCAAGCCTTAGAGCAAGATCACCTGCGCGAAGGCAGAGATAGAAGAAATAAAATGACATGACAACCATCTCAGGGTGCAGCAACTTGGTTCCAACATCCCCCCATACTACTTCGGGTGAGATTTCAGTCCATGCTCTGTAGGCTGAAGCCGAAAGGGCCAATAATTTAGGGATTTATCTGGCTAATTAATGTTGAACCTGGGTCATGCCCCCTCAAGCCAACAATACTTAAATGTTGAAATATGGCAACAAGAATATTCCACTTTAATTTTTTCCTTGAATTAAATTGTGAATTAAAATCAAATTTAGTCTTAACAACTACTTGGAAATAATTAATTAATTTATTTTAAATTAATTAGTTGGAGAAATTCAAGTTAGGAGTCTTTCTGAAGTCATGCAAGAGTTATCCCTTAAGTTAAGGAGATAAGATTGAGTTATATTTAGTTGTAATTAGTTAACTCAGTTTACTGAGTTAAGTCCAGTTAAATTAGTTCCAAACTATTTGAGGAACTAATA
Source organism: Pinus taeda (assembly GCA_000404065.3). Lineage (NCBI taxonomy): Eukaryota > Viridiplantae > Streptophyta > Pinopsida > Pinales > Pinaceae > Pinus > Pinus taeda. The sequence goes on from APFE030059490.1 coordinate 437,402, forward strand.
GTGAGTTAGCAGTCAGTTGACGCATGCATGCACTCAACTAGTGCTACTCCAGTTAATTGAAGATTCCCTCATCAGAAACTCATTATTTTGAGAAAGACCCAGTTGAGATTAAAGTCAAGGATAGTGTACTATCAGTTTCATGTGTTTTCACAAGGAGAAAACTCATGCATGCAGTCAAGTATTTAATCGTTGAGGATTGCGTAGTTTTGTAAGAGATCATCCACTTGGTTGAAGGTGAACCATCCACAAAGAAAAACGGAAGGAAATAGGACCTTTGAGGGAAGAGAGGAAGGCAAGAGAGAAGCCAAGATTGCCTATGAGCATATGTGAGGATTGTACTGAGAGCTGGCTAGCTGTGAGAGCTAAGGCTTTGTATAATTCCTATGTATTTCCACCATGTATGATAATACAATAGTGTGGGATTTTTAGCTGAGGATTTCCCCAAAAGTATTTTCATGTGTATTGTGCCATTGATTCTTCTTCTTCTAGTTATAATGTTTAGCTCGATCTTTAAGCTTCCACAAATTGATAGTAGAAGTAGGTTATAGTATTCTTCTTTGGTTTATATTGCATTATCGGGTTAACCTACCATCAGATTTTCTACATTAAAATCTTTGAAGACCTGGATTAAGATGCCATTGTCTGAAAAGTGGGTTATGCCTTTAAATTGATGTTTGGGACTACATGAAGTGGGAGAGATTTCAGAAGGAATGAAGAATCAGGTACTAGATACAATTTGTTGTTAGGATCTTCTGATAATGATGAAGAGGGTAATATTCTGAGAACACTGTGAAGCACACTACAACTTGTGAGTCAGGGTATCAAGGGGATACCTCATCCATCCACCCCACCTCTGCCTCAAACACCTACACCTACACCTCCACCTCCACCTCCACTTCCATAATTTAATATGGCAGATACAATGAATATTCTTGTGTTTAAGGGTGTGGGAATTGAATACCTTGAAAAATTTTGGTTCGTCGCAGATGTTGTATGGACGAAAAAACAAATTACTGATGTTAATATGAAGAAAGTGCAACTAATTGCAACACTGCAGGACAGAGCGCTGAGCTGGTACATTAAGTTCTACGAAGATAGACCCAACACAACTATGCTAGAGACCCAACAAGCATTGAATAGTGAATTCAAGAAGCCCAAATCTCAAGCTCAGTCTGCAACAGAGCTCGAGGAGATCCAACAGAGTGTAAATGAGTTGGTGTCGAACATTGATCAAAGATTAAAATGTCTGATTCAGCAAACTAATATGACTATTATAAATACTCAGCATAAATACTGGTATATTGCTTCACTCCTACCACATCTGAGATTACCATTGTTGCAGTAGAAAATAAGAATGAAAGTAGAAGCAGTGGAGATTGCCATGATATTAGAAGCTTCATTAGTGTAGGATATGAATATAGGGTACAAGATATTTTGTCATAGCTGCCAAGCCTGCACATGGAGTTGCAGAGCCTAAAGAAGGGAAAGGAAGCTGAGCCTGAGGTGCACATAAAATTTTGCTTCCTAAAGTGTAAAGGTCAGGTTCATGACAAGGACCATTGTTCTGTTTATCAAAACTACCTCATTGGGGGGGGGGGGGGTGTCTTGTTCCTCTAAAAGCGGGAAACATCGTTGGACTGAGTGCAAGAGTACCCTTATGGTGTGCTATCTGTCAAATATCTTGGAAGCAGACCACTGATAATTTGTCATCTCCTACAAAATTTTGTGCAGACACTGCAACAGTTATTTTGTACTTTCTATCAATTAGTTGGGCATGATAAGAACAATTGCTAAAGCTATGAACTGATGATGGAATAGACCGCTATGTATGTAATGCAGACGAAAAATTGACCTCAGGATCAGGGTGCAGGTACAGTGCACGAGGGATTCCAGGGCCAAGGAAGAGGATGAGGAGGAGGAGCTCGAAGGGATAATGGACAACTAATATATTATAATTGTGGAGAAGCATAAAATTTTGTGTGTGACTGTTAGAATCCTACGCACCCCTCTTGCCAGTATTGCTAACAATTTGATTACATTATAGGAGATTTCCCGGTACTAATAGCTAAGATGGAGGTGATGAGCCTCATCATTAGGTAACTATATGGAACTTAATACACCTCCAAGCTTATTTAAATCAATTCTTCTCATAATTCCTTACATTTTTTTATTATATTTTTCTTGATGAGATGAGTAAAAGTGAGATGTTATGTCTAGTGGACTAATGTGCATTTATTGCAGGTTTTTGAGAATAAATCATAGCAATTTTGGCTAATCAAGGGCAAAAAATAGAATTAGATAAGGAGGAGATATTGTAGGAGATATATCCTCTTCATTTAATCCTCAGTCATTCGAATAGTCCTCCATCAAATCACGCTAGCTTAGAGTTGCAAGCAATCAAGTCATGAAGATCAAAAGGTAGTTGAGCCAATGATAGTTAAAGAGCCAATTCATCTTGAGTTTGGGAGCCAAGATTCCCTAGATTTAAGGAAGTCATTGGGGACTTTAGTTGTATAAATAAATAGGTCTAGAGCCTCATTAAGATTCAAATTTTGGATGTAAAAAGCACTAGAAATTTTCGAGTTCAAGACTTGTGGAAGAGATTGTTATGTAATTTTATGATATGATAATGAGAATGAGAATTTCCTTGATCCAACACTAAGTTGAATCATAGGGCTAAAGCTCTTGGGTTAGGTCCCAACCCTAGTAGCAAAGATTCCTCTTCTTGTATTTGTATGCTTAGTTGATTTCATAGATTAATGGTTGAATTGTCTTTAGCATTATTTCATTGCAAGTAGTTGTGGTTTGATTAGTTTGCTTCCATTTGTGCATTGCTTTAGCAGTATCTTAGGAAGATAAGGGAATATCAAAAAGATGTTAGTAGGCATATTTTGCCTCTCTCCTCCCTTCAGGGACCATGGTTTGAAGAAAGAACTCCTGTGCAGCCCCAAAAATACAGAATTCTGATTTCTCATGGAATTTAGGGTTTTATGTTACTTATGCTAGCATTTTACTAGTTTTCAAGAATAGGATTTAATTGTCATTTTTATATCTTCAGCCTTTCATTAGATCTCATAAAGGCTTCACATTATTCTACAAGTTTTCCAATGCATGAGATAGGCAACTAGATAATGAAACTCTGTTTTTCTTTAGTTAATTGAAAACCTTCCTTGTTTAACATGATTCATGGATAAATGTCAATGACGGATGTAGTGCAAGAGTTTCAGCAGTGTAAAGAGACTTCATGACCAACAACCCCATCCTAACCTCATCCATCCATGATTATCACTTTTTTCCACTAAGTCCCTCACCAAGTTCATCATTCCATAAGAACACTTCTCCAAGTTTGTTGAGCAAATCCAACCATCTCACAAGCTATATTTTGAGCTATGAAGGAGTCCTAGCCACTCCATTGCATCATTTCACCCACCATTCACCTTTCCTAAGCCCTACAGCACCTTCCAAATCCCTCCTCTTGCTCTTGGCTAGATCTTGTAGGAATACAAGGGATCCTATAGAAGCATTAGGACATCTTGTAGGAGGCATTAGGACATCTTGTAGGTCGACCTATAATGGCCTGTTTTGAGGCCGAATTGTGGAAAAAACATCTAGGAAGATAGGAGAAAACCCCTACTTGCCTCCCAAGCCATCTAGCCATTCAGCACCATCCCTAATCCACCTGCCACATCACCAAGAAAATTTAGGATTCACAGTTTCACAAAAAAAAAGACAAAAAAGGAAAAAAGAGTTATTGTGTTCATTTACAGGCACAACAGTAGAATGTTTTCTTATTTCATAATGAATTCCTAGGATAGTAGGGTTACACACATGTTAAATTAGCATTCTTTTAAAGAAAATCCTCTTAGCAATAGTTAGATGAATGTTGTGTTTAAGCATTTGATTCTAGTCTTTTCCTTACTACAGTAGAAAAGATTTCATTTAATGCAAATTTCCCTTTTTATCATTGGTATTCAAGCTTCTTCTGAATCAATAGAAGGATGGTTTGAGAAACCATAATAGTCTATTGCCAGCTTAGCAGTGACAAAGAGCGGACCCATCGCATATACTTGTGTATACAACATTGTCACCTCCAAGTTTGTACGAACCCCGGGTTGATAAAGTAAAGTTGGTAGCTCTAGGAGTTGCAACATTCTTGCTGCAATACTAGTTTTCATCACTTTTTGGTGTCGTTGTCGGGGAGGTGTCTGAGTAAGATGTGATTTTTTCTTTATTTATTCCATTCCTTATCTCTGACATTCTATTATTATCTTCGTTTCCGCAAAAGTAAGTTAGTTTGCTTTCTTTTCCATTCTGCAAGTGACATTTCATTCAAGTAGTTTAGTTTCCATTCAGTTTGTGATTTCAATTCTACAATTAGTCCCAAAGCTTGAAAAAAAAACACAAAACAAAATTAAAACACTTCTTTCATGCCTCATAGGTGTTATAGCTCCAAATATCACCCTTGGTATTTGTGATGCTTGGTTTATGGCATAGGGCAACCCCTCCTTCCAGACTTGGTCCAAATATTTTAAAAACAGTGTTTTACTCGCTATACACTACTTTGCCTTGTGTTAAAAGTGTGCACACGTCGGTCAGTCTATACCCAACCCGTGTATATGTGTTAAAACACTTAAAAAAAAATAAATTTCCTTAACTATGGGTGGAGATCATGGGTTTTACCTGTTGATTACATATTAGTGCTCGTGGCCCAATTGTTCCTAATTGTTTCCCAACTAAAAAACTAATTTGGGAGAAGTATAAAAGGACTACAATGGGAAGGCCTTAAGGAGGAGATAAATGTTAGAATACTATATTGAGATTATCCCCTGATCAAGTCTGAAAATTCCTTGTGCTTCAAGCACTTCCCCAAGTTTAGGAAACCCTTATTTCCTTGAATTTTGATGTTCCCTTATATGCTTGGAGATATCATGTTATTGGTTATGGAATGAGGTTGTTGAACACTGGGACTGGACGGACCTAGAGGACGGTTCCGCTTGGAGCCGGAAGAGGAAGACTCAGTGAACTCTTTCCATGTTTTTATTATAGTTTTCTGCGATAAAAGGAAACACTGTCTTGTTCCTGATATCAACTTTGTTTATGCATCTGATGTTATTGTTATGGTTTATATATGAATGACTATTTCAATGTAACCATCTACTTATATGATATAAAGTTGATTTCACTATAATGTTTTATCTATATGCTGCTATGTGTATTGAAATTGGCTGATTTGTAAGTTCGAAGATCATCAGGAGTTGCAAAGGATTTGAACCCTAGTTGGAACTACCCAAACGAAAGACATCCGGGTATGTTCATCCTCGCATAGTTAGTTTGTTTAAGCATGTTGCTTGAGTTGAATACTTGTTTCTTGTTGTAGATTACTCCTGCTCTACTAGGGTCCTGACCCAAAGCCCTAGGGGACTTATTCCCTCAACAGAATTGGTGACTCCACTGGGGATAACAATCTTGTTATTCCTAGTTTGGGTTATTTAGTGCCAATCAGGGCTTAGTTCTTATTTTTCTTACTGTCACTGTACTGCCTGCTCCTGTAGGAACTCAGACTTCAAGTCTGATCTTTTTCATCAAGCCTCATTTTTTATTTTTCTTGTAAAACTTCATATGCGCACCTTTGTCTGTTTACAGAAGTGTACACACGCTTTTTTCTGTTAAATGAAACTGTGTATACGCGAGTTTCGTTTGGCAAAAGTGCGTGTACATGCAGCTGTGTAGAGACACAGCTGCGTATACAATTTTTTGCATGATTTTTTCAAATATTTCTTTTTGGAAAGATTTATTCCTTGGTCTGTGTGGTTTCTGAGTGGTCAGTTTCTATTTTCAAATTTCATTTTTCAGTGAGCTTACTGTTACAAATTCTCTCCAGCTTTGAAAATTTTTTGGCCTCGGTTTGCTTTATAGTGAGTTTTATTATTTGTGTTTGAACACACAAGGCTTCTTATAGAGGTTCTTGATCGTTCTGGTCTTCCGGAATAGAATATTGTCTACAATGTTAGTTTCAAACTTCATTTTTATGGTTTCCTTGCTTCGCTTCCTGTCAATTTTGTGGCTATTCACTTTTTCTTGATTTTCGAAAGTTTCTTGTTGATGAATCTGAAAGTGTGTCTTCCCTGATTTCTTGATCAGTTTTCTCAAAGCTCTTTTTGCTGCTTTTAGATCGTTTAGTGCAAGTTGAAACACCTATTTTGTTCAAGTTTTAATTCATGTTGAATTGATAACTTACAAAGTTTCCTTGTGATTTGCTTTCAGCCTTTTGAGTCTTTGGTGGAATTTTGAGTGCTTTTGAAAAGTTGTTTTTATCGTTTTTTGGAAAAGAAAAGTCCTTCAAAAACATTGTTTTTGCTTTCTTTACTGAATTTGAGTTTTGTTTCTTTTGGTTTTTGAGAGTGATTTGGGATCTTTTTGATTAGTCCTTCTTGTTTGGGAAAGATTTTGTGTTCAAAATTCATATTCTTTTCAAACACTTAAGTTGGCTTATAAACAAATTGCTTTCATTTCTTTTTCGAGTAATCTAGAATTTTGCATTATTAAAGCATCAATAGTTTTTTTTTTTTTAAGATTTTGTGAATGTGAAGTCTACTACAAGAAAAGAAAAAGAAAAAGTTTTTGCTTTATAGAAGTTTCTTAGAACCCAAATAGAAGTTGCTTTTCATCAAAGAACAAACAAGTGCATTGCATATAAGTTGGTTTTTCATTAATTTCTTTTGCGTCAGAAGGACACCATCGGTTTCACTTCTGTATTGTCCCTTTGAATTAGAAAGAACAACCACTTAAAATCAAACACTTAATAAAATAAACTAGAACTTTTATATAGAAAATCAAATACACCAACAAGTTTTAGGTTTATTTAGGGCCTTGGATTAGGTGAGAGGAGAGTAAACTCTCCAAGATCACTCTAAATTGTGAAACATAGAAGTCTAAATAAAGAGTGAAATCCAATAGCGTTAGGGAGCCTGGGAAAGCTCTATGACTAGGAGTTAAGCACGAGGGTTTGTGAAGATAAGGACGAGAGATAACCCCCTCTTTTACTTGTTGGATCTTACCTCACGACTGTTCTGCCCGGCTTTTGATACGAGTTGGTATCTTTAGTTGCCAATCGTAGGGACCTATACAGGTGGCTATAGATGGGAATCCTGTGGCACCTGAGGTTGACGTTGCATCACATTCAACGATACCTCTGGAGGGCACCCTTGCGAAGCTTGGGGGCTTGCACCGGCAAAGGCTATTGTCTGGAGGTCAGCTTAACTACCTCTGATACCTTTGCTAGTAGACCTGGGGCATAATTACCCCAGTCTGTTTTTGGAAGGCCCTTTTTATTTGCTTTCTTATATTTTGGTGTCTGGTCCTAATCACCCGGAGCGGAAATACTTGGAAGTTCTTTGACTACTATATCATTTAGGGACATTTTTTAGTGTGTGTTCTGTGCTCCTAGTCAGCCTAGCTTTCAATTTTCTTGAGTCTTTAAGTAGATCTTATTAAAATAATTCAAAGTGGCTAACTGATCACTTAGATGCTCCCATATACTTCATGGGCTTTCACCTGCAAGTCTAGAGCCTTCTCCTAGAAGGCATAGGAGCAATTCTACCAGTGCTTTTCAACCAGTGATAGCTGGCGCATCGGAGATTGATCCTCTGCTTGGGGGCACCAGTGTACAAGGTAGACCTGGTACTACCATAGAGCTAGAGAGGAACACTCCAGTTCTTTCTCGAGTACTCTTCTAGTCGGAAGATAATATTGAGGTAGAAGAGCTCTTAGAGTCAATTGCGGCTCTAAATTCTCCTCTCCCTTCTAATCATCTGGATGTATTGTTATACGTTGGAACTCTGACACACAGGCCTTGAAGCCCAGGTCCACACACAAACATCCGTTTGATGACCACTGCTAGAAGAATGGCATCCATTGCGAGTGCTACGAGTATGCAAACTCCTATATCAGAGCAAAGGGGAGGAACTATTTCCATTCCCTCTACATCATTATTTGGGTCTACTGCCAACACAACTTTATTTGGGTCTACTTCGATTCTGTCAATGAGTGGAAGTTCCAAAGCTTATGCATCCATTTTTGGATTCTTCCCTTCTGGAATGCCCTCTCAAGGTAATCCTTTAGTTCCATTAAGTGTACCAATAAAAGCCTCCACATCCATGATGAGTGGATCAACTTCTTTTCAGGGTTTCCCCTTTGGAAGTGGTCATATACCACATTCCAATCTGACGGTAGGATCTATGCCTTTTCCTTTCACAGGTCAAGGTACCAATCCTTTTTAGAGTTGGACAAACCCTACAGTTAGTGGGATAAGAACTAGGAATCCGTTTTTCAACCAACAAGAGAATGTTCCGTATTCCTCAATCAATTGATTTCGAATTTTTCCACCCTTAGAGTTACCAAGGGGCACCATTACATATTTCGCCGATTTGGTTAACATTTTCTTAAACCATTTCTAGTTGCACGTCCATTACGAAGTCGGAACTGAAATTCTGGCCAATTTTCATTAGAACAAGGCTACTCACATTTCTAATCATATTCAGGAATGGAGACAGAGACAGAGGATCATTAAAGCCGAAATTCCACCTGAATTCCATCTCGAATGGTTTTTAAAATCATTACAACCCGAGATCTCCAAGGATGTTTCTATATCCAGAGTTTATTTCGAAGAGCAGGCTATATTTTGTGCCCAGCAGTTAGAACTGATATATTCTCAGTCTGGGACTTTTCAAAAGATCTTGCATGATGCTCCTAGATCCACGGTTGATATGGCGAAAATGAAGCCAGGACTACATGCTGATGGTATTGTTGGATCGATTGATATGAATGTTGTGAACCTTCTGAGCCAATTGCAGCAGTTGTCTATATAAACTGCTTCTTCGAATCAGGTTTCACGGTCTACTCCTACACCTTCTCAACCTTCTTTCGTAAACGCCGTTCAGGCTTCTAACCCCAGAGGAAATAAAAATTCCAATGGGAAGAAGAAGGGACGAGGTAAAAAGAAGAATCAAGATGGGAAGAGTAATGTAAATAATCCTGGGGATGGTTTCGATGAGGGTAGAAATGAGTCTAAGAAGAAAGTTAAATTTCCATGAAAGTTGTGTAGTGGAGATCATTTGACTCATCTCTACCTGAAAATTCAAGATGATCAATGATTGTTAGTGCAAAAAGGGTCTTCTAGCTCCTAAGTTGTCTTAACTAACCCTTTCCCCCAAGGGCAACAATTTCTTGCTGGTGCGAACTCCAACCCTGGTACCTCTGCAGGGGGCAACCAGGAGGGGGACAATTCCTCAAATGTTTTCATGATGGGTTCTCAGGTCAATGTGGTTACATGGTCATGTGATTACGGACATTCTCATAGGCCACATGGGATTATCCTAGCCTTTCCTATATGTGTTGGAGGAAAGGTCATTAATATCGAAGTATAAATTGTTGATGCCAACCTAGATTACAATCTCCTCTTAGGACAGAATTGGATTTATGAAATGGATGACATAGTTTCGACTCTGTTCGAGTCCTTTTTTTTCCTCATGAGGGGAAAATTGTTAAGATTGATCAATTAGATTATTCTCTAGTTGACCCTCGTGCAACTTTGGATTCTACTATTCCGTTGGTGGATAACCCCCATCAACCTATCAAGAATCTAGGAGTTGGGATGTATTCTTTCTTGATGGGTGTATTTGATCTTCCCCCTCCTATAGCTAGAATCGATACAATTTCATCCTCCAAGGAGCCTTTACGGATAGAGTTTCTTCAAACTCATTATTTTTCGGATCCTGGAACCTTACCTTCATCTACGACCACATCAGATGAGGGGCAGGTGGGTGGAATAGTACCTCTTATGTCTGTGGCAAAACTTAGATATGGATTTATCGATAACTCTATAGACAACCATTCGACTCCTTTTTTAGAGGCGAAGCTAGATGGTGATGTGGCTCCTACTTGGACCCTTGACTCCACTTCTGCTTTGGATTGCTTAGATACAGTTTTTCCATCTGACAAAGCAATATTTGAAGCAATGACGGTTGTAGATCGACCATTGGAATATTTACATCATCATTCATATTTTCATGCTCCTTTGCATGAAGTCAAATGTAGGTCCGCCAATCTGCCTACTAGCGATGTTTGTACGATTCCTTTGGCTCCAACACATTTATCTACCAAAGGTAATATATTGATTGGCTCAATGACTATCCCTATAAACGTCGCTAGGAACAAACTGGCGAAGCCCCCCTGATGGGCTCTACCTCAAGAAGTACTTTTCTTAGGTTACGAACGAGCAAATGGCTTCTTTGTATATTTTGTATTTTTGTACATATTCTATTTGGAGTTTTTTGTGATATCGACACTTTTTTGATCTGCTTTGGCAGTTGTTGATGGATGACTTATTCTATTTTAGATTCACCGATGGTGCTATTCGGCACACTCGGAATCTTGCTTCCGCAGCTTGGGTGATTTATTATCCATTTGGTCAGTTGATGTTTTCAAGGGGAGTATGTATTGGTTCTACGTCAAATAATATTGTCGAATATATCGTCATAATTAATTTACTATCCGAAGCTATTTCTTATGGAATTGATTTGTTGGTAGTGTATCTTGACTCACAACTGGTAGTGTCACAATTGAATAACATATATCGGGTTCAGGATCCTTATTTATATAACTAATTTTTGAGAGTGAAGTGTTGCAAAGATCATTTGTTTTTCTTACTTATTTTCACATTCCACAATCTAAAAATTCATTAGCAGATTCTATTGCTAATCAAGCATTAGATTGGCATATCATTCATTTATGAAGATAAAAACAAAAATAAAAAATCTAGAACTGTATATATATAAATATATCTATATATATATATATAGATAGATATAAATACAAAATCGAGACTAAATGCCCATAATCATGTCTAGTATATCTAATGACCTGGCTCAAGATGAGCGGCTAAGTAAGTGACTACTGCTTTGGCCACACGCCAAAAAAGACGAACCCAGTTGCGTGGTACTCCTACCACGTAGCACTGCATATCCTCAGGAAGATCTTCTATGGCCTCCATTGGTACTTGGTGAGTCAATTTCACCAAGTTTCATTGGACTGCATATAGGACCCTCTCTATCTCTGCAGCCACCTCTTCGAAACCTCTTCCGCGACGCCTGTGCCATGGAAATATGTCTAGTCGTACCAGACCCACATCTGGAACATGATCATTATGTCAGTATTTTAATCCCATAAAAAATATATTCAACTTCATTTTCATATTTGAAAAACATAAGAAAAAAAACTTAAAAATTGATAAAAACTTAAAAAATGGTTACCTATCTCTCCCCATGCGGCGTTTGGTGGCAGCACCAAGTCCGGATCTCCTCTGAAATCCATGCCGGCATAGGGATAGTCGTCCATAGGGATGATTTTTTGTTCCCACCAAGAGAAGAACTCATCATCAAAAGTAGTCCTTGGCACATCTCCACCTCCAAGGCATTTCATCAAGTCATCCCGCCTGCCCATCCGAGTATCTCAAGGGCTACTGATAGAAACTAATACTCTAGGATGTAGCCCTAGAACCTTCTCGAAGAAGGAGCACAAAATGGTCCCATATCCAAAATTCTTGGTCTGTCCTTTATGAATGGAGGAAAATTGGCTCTTCATGTTGGTAAGAAGAGGTGTACACCAATCAAAAACTGTAGTGAGACACTCGATGACCAAGCTCATGGATAGTCGTGACACTTCGTGCAATGAGGCTGATCCCTTTATCCTGGCTCTGGTGAACAGTAAGATCCTCAGGGACAAACTCTCTACATGTTTTAATGTAATTTGGCTTCGAATTTTCTCGGGATGCCCCGGACAATATATATGCACATAGTCTTCCATTGAAAGACTACCTTGTGTTTGGCCAGTCAAATGTACAACTTCTCCTTTCCGAGAGAAGCTAGTGATAAAGTAAATATCTTCTACCTCTATCCTCAAAGGCATTTGATTAATCATAAAAGCATCATCTTCGATACTCCAATAGTGGATTAACATTTCAAGTAAGTGGGTGTTGGCCTTCATATTTGTCATTTTGAAAATTTTCAATAAACCGCATCCCCTCAATGCATCTAAGGTCTGCTGATCATTCATAACTTCATTATCAATGGTAGTATGCTCCATCTCTCTCTAGGTGATAGTCATCCTGAAAGAAAATTGATTTCCAACCGTTAGTTTTTTGTGTTTAAATTTCAAACCGCAGATACGCAGGTCCCTTTCATACAAAGTCGCGTGTAGGGCTTCCGTATACGTGGGATTATAATATCCAACCCGTGTATATGCCGCATTGCAAATTTTAACATAAATTCCTATGGTAAAATCTCAATAAAATTTTCTAAAAACAATCATAAATTAATGCAATCTAGAATTGGGGGTTACTTGTAGATTTTGATGCAATTTGAACATTTCAATTCTTTGGGGGAAAAGTTCTCTTTTTTCTCCACATCTTTTGCTCTCAACGCAAATGGTACAAATGGTGAGTCAAAAAGTCATTTTATAAGCTTTGACAATGTCAAATTTTTTCAAAACTTGATTTTTTTCATCTCATGAATCTATTAGCTTGTGAGCTTGGATTGTCGGGAATAGGTTGTTTTTCAAGACATGTTGGATGCTTTTTCAGAAATTTCACGTCAGTTCCATGATTGCTGACCCGTCATGGTAGGTATTGTTTACTCACTGACATATAGGTTAGGGAAACCATTTTTTCCGTTGCATTTTCCATACTAGCATCCATTTTTTGATACACTTGCCATAGGGTTGATCCCATCATGTTATGGTTAGTAAGCCATGTTCACTTGCCATTTTTTAAATCATGACACAATGGTAGAGCCATCCTTTACATGGGCATCATAGTTAGCACCTCACTGACATTGGTTTCCCATGTTGTTTCATTGAGTAGGCTCAAGAGTCCTCTCTAGTCCCGCCATGACTTGTGCATTGAAGGCTCATTCCTCTTTGCTTCTCCGCTTCATTCTGGCCTTATACCCTAGAGGCTCCTTTGTGTTGAGTTGTACTGCTGCATTGCATTTTGACCATTTGCACCTTTTTGCAGTGAGCTGGCTTCACTTGGACTCATGTTTAAGCCACTTTTTGACCATGTCTTCTGCAAAAATCAAACTTGAAAACCCTTAGCTTCTACAACTTTACACACCCTTAGACCCGTGGAAGGAACATCCCTTTGAGTGTCCTTGACCAGCTTCACCTCCCTGCATTGAGAACAGGAATGTTCCCATCCCAGGAACTAGATCATCTGTTTCACTGGCACTCATTCTTTCCACTATAGTATAGCATTCTTTTATTCCTTTTTCGTCTTAAAGAAAAAGAAAACAAATTACATATTCCAAAAAGAGTGGGAATGGGACAACATTTCCATATATTGTTGGCAGCTAGAGTCAGTCATGTCACCCTTGAACAAAGCACTCAAAATAAATTCTCTCCTCCATTTGGGTAGTATTTAATTTGACTTAGGTACACCGTAACCTTGTTATTGAGTTAGTTCTCCTTCAATTGGTTATCTCTTCCAATCATATGGAGAGTTCGTTTGTGCCTCCTACATGATGAACTTATACAGAGTTATCATATGCTACCAGATGGTCATCATTGAGTCATGCTTTTGTTCAAGGGAAGTAAGCCTGAGTCGGCCTCTCCGTTGTGTCTCTTGACCTATTTTTCAGTCGGCTATCCCTGGTTGTCAGTGTCTTGTCTATCATCACATCAGTTATATTGGTTCTTTACTCATGTCGGTTTTAGAAGGTCTCCATTGACTTCTTGTTGGTGGGTCTTATCCTTATTGACGACTAAATATTGCTCTGAAGACAGGCCTAGAGCCGCACCTTGGCCCTATTTTCATTATTGATAGGTTACCTTGTGCTCAGCATCGATCAATATCATGGGTCTTTGACTGAGTGGTTTCCCTTGTGTTCGACATCAGCTTTCATTATCACACATTGGGATTTGTACAGTGCCTTGGTTTCCATTTGACCCTCTTGGTGGATTCCTCACCTCTGTGTTAGCTTTCATTATTGGTTGGTATAGAGGGTTTCTATCATGCACTAGCTACATCTTGTGTATGTCGAAAACGTGCTTTGGTCGGGTTACTACATTTTTTTCATCTGATTCCTTCCACATTATTGGCCTATGAGTTACACTCACGCTAGATTGATGAAGGATGCCTTAATGCCCTCCTTCTAGTGGAGATCTGTCCCTCAGCAGAATAGACTGCAGACATCTTCACTAAGACATTCACTGAGCAGAAGTTTCACTCTCTGCGTGATCGTCTTGGAGTGAAGGACACAGTTCCTTAGCAACTGTCTTTTATTCCTCTTTTCTTTTGATTACATTGTATTTTGAGGAGGGGGTTTTCCCACGAGGTTTTCCCTCTTTCCTCAATTTTAATACAAATTGCACTGTATTTTGGGTGACCTTCGACCTTAGTTGTTAGGTCCCATTTTCTATTTTTCCCCATAGTGGTGTTCAGGGGGGGGTGTTGGAACTACTACACACCTACATGCGGACTCTTAGTTAGAGCATGCGACTACATGCAACTACTACACATCTACATGCGGACTCTTAGTTAGAGCATGGGATTGCATACAAGATTCCTTTTGCATGATTTACTCCTTAATTTGCTCCTTCTTTAACTCCGTAACTGACAAGTTATCTCCGGAACTTATTGTAGGTGTTGAGTCTTCTCATTGATCACCACTATAGTGCATTACCTTGGGATCTTCACCCAGTAATGCTATATCATGAGCATTGTAACATATTTTCTAATGAATCATTCTTTTCTTCTTTCGATTTTCTTTTAGCGTTTTCGCTCTGCAAAGCTGTGTGTTCAACCTTTATTAGCTAGATTCATCTGTGCAGGTTTTCTAACACATTTACACCCAGAGACGACAGCATCATCACAGTAACCCTTCCAGCAAGGTGCATAAAGGGGATGAGATGACCCTCACCCAGAGACGGACATCATCACAGTAACCCTTCCAGCGAGGTGCATAAAAGGGATGAGATGACCCTGAACCAGAGATGACAGCATCATCACAGTAACCCTTCCATTCTCTGCGCTGGACGACATTGATTGTGTGTGTATACTTTCTACTCACAAACAATAAAGCGAAGGATGCAAACATAGATGAGAAATTCAATAAAATGGAAACCCAATAAGAAGTAACAATGAAGGAGAGATGGATGAGACTAGCACCTCTTCCCCTAAATCACTTTAAATTGTGAATCTCTGGAAATCTTTGATTACAGTTTTTATATGGTTTTGAGGTAACGCGTAAAGAAATGACATCTTTGAAACTTATATATATATATATATATATAATATAATATATATATATATATATATATATATATATATATATTATATATAATTTATTCTAATAATTTTGTCCCACTTGCCATCAACCAAATTTATCATCCTATATATTTATATAATCTATTTTAAATAATTTTATCCCCACGCTATCAATCAGAATTTATCATTCAATAAGTAGTTAATCACCGCCTTGATGAGAAACAAAGAAGTTGCCATTGAATTAGAGAGTAGGTGGTGTATCACTGAAGAAGTCTTTGGCATAGGTAAATAATTAGCGAGTGTATCGAGAGGTGCAAAGGAACGTCAATAGGGGAGCAGGGAATGTAGAAGGTAATAACGAAGTGAAATATATGAACAACGAAATACTAGCAGAATTTGAGTTTCTAAATCTCTTCTACAAAATGTATCAGGTGGTTAAATTTAAGAAGAAAGTAACCCTAACATAAATGTTCCAAAACAATGGGAATGGAAAAATAAATAGTCACAACTCTTCAAAATGTAGGGAACCTAGTACTTTAATAATGAAGTACAATTTTGGCCACACGAGGTGAGTTGAGTGATTGAAAGTACGACATAGCTATAACACCCATTAGGGTTCAAACCCTGTTACATAATGTGTACGTTTACCAAGAAAGTAGGTGGGGTTGGGGTCTGTGCACCCCCACAAGGAGTTTTTTGTTCAATGAATGTCATCATGGTCATTAATTCGAGTTAGGTGGGAAGGGACTCAATCAAATTTGAACCTGCAACCTGTATCCTCACCATTGGAAACATGGCTTAGGTGGGGGTCTCAACCTAAAGAGGTAAGATCCTTGAAGTTAGATTGTCATTTGGGGAAATGCATCATACAACATCACAAAGCCCTGAGTTGAAGACTTTCATCCTACATTTTTGGAGTTGCCAACCATTCCAATTCTTGGAAAACTACAAATGTTTCCATGCATATTTGGATGCAAAGTTATTTGAAGGCCATGGGAAATGTTATTAGCCAGTATTTTTCATTTTCATGAGAGAGAGTTTCATTCTATTAGTGAAACTTACATCCAACTCGTTTCCAAAAAGGTATTCCTCAAACAATCATTCTTGAGTATGAACACATACATTAGAAATGAAATCTGCAATATGAAAGCATCGTTTTCCAAGTCTACACAAAGTCACATCCAAACTCAACATGAGACTTGTTCTTTCCCAAAACTATGCAAAACTTGCCCATGACCATAGCAGCAACATAAGCAACTTTTTTTACGACACTGTTAGTGAATCTTGGTGGGGAAATTCCTCCATAAGCACTTTCAATTAACACGTGATGAGTTTCTTGCAAGAGATGAAGGCAGGATCCCCCCAGATTCCCATCAACGGCTGGCCAAAGCAACACGACAATGGATTACAGATACCACCCAAGACTCATGATTCGTGTTGAATCCATTCGTGAAACGAGTCCTCAGTGAAAACTCAACTTGAGACTAGTGCTCACCCAAAACTCTACAAAAATTGCTCGAAATGTGTTCCACGTGCCAGAATGTAATAGCATCGAATGACGAAAATGAACCTCGCAGATTGGTCGGGTGAACAAGTTTTTCCCTCCCAAATCCTGCAGAGAAAATGCCTAACAGCATAATTAATAGCCACTATTATCCTTTCCTCCTTTCATAGCCCTTCACTCTATCTCAATGGGTAACTGAACAACATATTTTATGGTCTTTTGTATAAGAGTGGTTGCCATTTTAATGCTTCATTGCCGATAAATGTGCAGTGCAACAACCCTAGACCGTGAGAATTACAATACTATCTCAGTTGAAAACTTCAAATGGAAAGAGCCATAGGGGTTTTCCAAAAGCCTACCTTCATTCACAGGTGAGGTAAACTTTTTTTGTTTTAATTTTTTAGAGTACTTAGATAATTCTTTGCGCAAGATGCATAAATCACCTAGAACTTGCATTTGACCTCCTCCATGACCAGCTTACTTTCATATCTACTTTTATTTCTATGACTAACTTCATTTCATGTTGTTCTGCTTCAATGAGGGTGCATGTGTAGCTCATAAACCCCATGAGAATTACCACCCTATCATAATTGAACACTTCTAATGGAAAGACACACAAGGATTTCCCAAATGCCCAACATGATCTCTAGGGAAGTTGATTGAATTAATGTTGACAATATAGAAGTAGGGGAATTTATACTTACTGAATTCATCAGGATGGATAGCCAAATAATGTAGTCTCTCTCATTTTTTTTTAAAGAGAATCCACTGATATGCTTATGCAGGCTCATAGGTAGTTAAGTAACTCAATATCATGAGAATCACCATACTATCCCAATTCATATGTAGGGATTTTCCAAATGCTTCTAGATTTTTTTTTGGTAGGGGCGAATTCCTTTGGTTGAGTGGTCTTAGTAACTTAATACTTACACGTCATCTCATCCCAACTTCCTTTCCTATATAATCAGTTCATCTCAATAGATATCTAAATAACACATTCTCTAAGTTTATGTTTAATAGTGGTCGTTATTCGGCTCATGTGCAATTCAACAACCCCAGACCACTAGAATTACCACACTATCTCATCCTCAAACTTCAAATGAAGAAATTCCCAGGAATTTTCCATGTGTTCATCTTTGTTTGCAGGTTATGGAGAGGAAATACGTTTTCAAGACTTTTTTGTGTTAGGGTGATTCTAGTAAATTTCACTGGATCAGTTTTGATGCTTTAGGTTTATGAGAACTCTTGGTTTTGATGGGCCGGATGAGAATTCATGGTTTAGACAATTGAGATCCTAACAAGGATGTTTTTAGACACTACCACTTATCTTTATGTTTAGTGATACTAACATTTTGGCTAAGCTGTTGAGTCACTTGGTATCATTTCCATATATTTGTTGTTTGTTGAACGTTATGGAAATACAAATCCGACCACCAAGTTACTTGCATGTTAAGTTTTTTATATTTTCTTTATATTAATAAGAATTGGATGACATGGCTACTTGAATTTTTTCTTTCTTGGTCAAATCAAAACTTAGAACACTTTATATTTGCAATATTTGTGTGCTCTACCAAAAAAATCAATCAAAATCTGCATGTGCAGGTTAGGAAATGCTAAATCAAGGAGTGAAGATAAGACTGGATCATATTCATGGGGTCTACTCACCTCTCAGACCCATCAACTCAAGCTCATGGATAGACTTAGCCTATCAGAATTTCAAATGAGACAATGATCATTTGAATACAAGAAGGTCCAGAAACAATGACACTTATTCTCTAGTGAGCAATGTTCCTCCTCAACTTGGAAGAAGAGTTGGTACAATAAACTATATTGTAACAACAAGGTTTGGGAAATAAGCTAAGAATTTGTTGTTGGTAATTTACACGGGCAACAATGTGACATGCATACAATGTACGCCTTGTTCAGACTATTATTCGCATGTAGATCTCATATTCGATCCTCAACAATCATCTTCTTATAAGCACTTACCCTTTCAATCGGCTACCTATACTAAATTGACCACTTTAAAAGGTAACCAGAACCCTACGATGTTGGGGTTGTGTTTATGAAGTCAACTACAGGGATGGATTAAGAACCCATGGAGATTTTAGCCAGGAGACCTTCACTCTCGGTTCTTATTCCAATAAACTACATTGTAACAATGGAGTTTGGGACATAAGCTAAGAATTTGTTGCTGGTAATTTACACAAGCAACAATGTAACATGGATACAATGCAAGCCTTTTTTAGACTGTTATTTGCAGGTGGATCCCATATTTGATCTTCAACAAACATCTTCTTATAAACATTTACCATTTCAATTGGCTACATGTATTGAATTGATCACTTCAAAAGGCAATTGGAACCCCTGCGATGTTGGGGTTGCGTTTATGAAGTCAACTACAGGGATGGATCAAGAAACTAGGGATATTTTAGCCATGAGACCTTCACTCTGGGTTCTTATTCTTTCCAATGCTTCGCCTTCAAATGCGGGCATTCCAATACAGGGGGGTTTAAAGGCTCGGTCGAGCTTTTAGGATTGGGGCAGATTGGCTTTGCCTTTCGTTTCTTGACAAAAAGAAAATATAGCAGCCAATTCTCATATTGTCTTCTGGATTTCCTATCCTCCACAATAACAGGGTCGCTCAATGTCAGCTAGAGTTAAATTACTACCACTACTGCTTTCACCCCTCTCGTCTCAAATTCAAATTATGCCAGCTTCTATTTCATGGAATTGAATGGCATAAGCATCAGAGGTGAGAGGCTTTTGAGTTCGTGTGCTTCTCTTGGAGGATGAGGCACATTTTTTTCCTTTGGAACTGTCATAACTCGGCTTGCCCCAAATGCATATGATGCCTTGAATACTTCATTCCAGAGCAAGACCTAGCATCTTCCAAGTGCAGACCCGGGCACAGATTCGCTCCTGGACACTTGCTACGACCTGTCTGGCTCTAGCTAGGTCAACCTTCCAATTATAAATTTCCACTTCGACAAAAATGTGGACGTGATTAGGAGAAACAAGTGTATTTTGTTTCCCATTTAGGATGACGGATCTTAGACATGCTTGGCATTGACAACTACAAAGCAAGTGAGAAACAGGGTTGGAATTTAGATTTCTCTTTACCTATCAGAGAATTTTATTTCCATGTTTTGGGTCCTTATGTTTACCATCAAGAAAATTTATGTTTAAAATCTTTCCCTTCAAAGGTGATGTGTTCTTAATAAATTAAGCCTTCACCAATAATTTTTTTATTAAAAAATTACATTTCATTAACATAATTATGTTAAAAAATTTCACATATATATCATAACGAAAAAACAAAATTAACACAACACACAAATCACTTATTAAATCTTGAATCTTGGTTTTAAATTGCATGGAACACTCGCAATAAAATCTTTCAAACCTGAAATCAAATGTCCTTGACCTTAACATGCCATAGAATTTGTATATATGAGATATGACTAAGGAAATCTTATGGGACACATGTTATGAAACCAACTCACAAAAAGATAGAAAAGATATATCAACGACTTCAAATCAGCGTCTTCGAGGGGGCAACCTCCTTTACATCACACAAATGAACAATTATTGGATGAACAAATGACAAAACCTCATTTCTATATATAGGAGTCTAAAGGGTCACAATATAATCAAAGCTGACATAACAATAATAATACAAGGGTATAAAAATAACAATAGTGGGCTTCTATGGGGCACAATATTAACAATATGGGAACAATAAGGGCACAACAATAACAATAAGGGCTACAAGGGCAATAGTAATGGGGGAATCACTAGTATTATAGGGACCTAACATGCCCCTCTCCTTCAAAAAAGTGTTTTCTTCAACACTTGAGTAGTTTTAGAAGCTTCTGTATAAAAGTCTCATCCTCCCATGTGGAATATTTAGTGGGTAAGTTCTTCCACTTGATGAGATACTCTGAAATTTATCGATTTCGTAGCTGTCGAGTTCTTGTTTCTGTGACTGGTTTAGGTTCCAATATGATTTTTCCTTCCTCTCAAGTTCTGACATATTTTTTGAACTAGGAGCTTGTCACCTATTACCTTCTTTAAGCATGAAACATGGAAAACTAGGTGCACTCGAGAAGCTGCAGGAAGCTCCAATTTGTATGCCATAATACCAATATTTTGCAACACCCTGTACTGACCATAATACTTTGGTGATAATTTATTATCCTTCTTAGCTTGCTTGAGGGACATTTGTTTATATGGTTGTAGTTGTAGGAATAACTAGTCACCTACATCAAAACTTCTTTCATTGCGATGTTGATACGCCTATTGTTTCATTCTATTATGCGCCAAAGTGAGGTTATCCTTTAAGAGTTAGAGAACTTGTTGTTGATTCTCAATGTGATCTTCCACTGCTTGAGTCTATTGATGGTACTGGACCCACCAACATATCAGGGGATCTCCCCGGTAAGAAGTCCCAATTAGACCTCAGACTGTTTGGTGTAGGAGTCCCAGCAGTGGGTCATATGGTAATGCCTTGATCACGATTTTGCACAGAGGCAAGTAAGATAAATCTGTTGGTAGCAAGGGTGTGACAGCTGCGGCGAGCCAAGGAAGGTGCATGAGAGGTTCTAACACGCGAGGGTTGAGGTGAGTACACCCCTTGGAAACCTGTGATAGCACGTAGTTAAGAAGGGAACACACGAGTAAAGATACATCACAACATGGAAGGGAAGTTAGCAAGCAATCCAAAGTGATGGTTAAACCAACAACACATTTAAGAAAGAATCATACATACATACACAGATAGCTATACATGCATGCGTAAGAAAACTAATACATATATCATTTAGAGTAAACGAGATAGCATAGAATGCAATACAACATATGCATGAAAAGTGCTAGCTCTTGTTACATTAAGAAGTGTAAGTTCCAGTCATACGTCCAACCACTAGTTCTAATAGCGTAACGTTACAACCACAACACCTGCTCCTCCAAAGAGATGTACTAGCTCTGCGCAGTGGAGAAGCCAAGGCTCGTTCAATATTGTCCAAGATCTCTCCAAGATAGTCTTATCGGAAGCTTGGGTGACCAAAAGCCTATACAAGGAGTTATGAGGGAATATTTATATTAAAGGGTGGGGTGACCTTTGATATTCCCCTTTGTGACAATTCAACTACCCTCATGACTCTTCATCTACTCTATGACTGTTACATCCAACTATCACAACTTGACTTACACATGACATGACTTTACATTACAATGCACATGTACCCATGTGAGACAAAATGTCTTGAGCAAGCCATGATAGACATCAATATGACTTAGACAAGCATGGAATTCCAACTCCTCAACATCCTCACACTAATCAGTAGTAACATATTGATGCCAAGATCAGTAGTCCTTGATGGTGTCCGTGTGCTCCAAGGTGACATCTTTCTGGAACCCGACTCTTGCCTCCATAGCATCTAGGTACACTGCTTGGGCTCCTCTATCCAACTCATCTGTAAGCATGTGCATCATTGTCTTCAATGCGGCTGGACCAACAACATACTTGTGCATGATGTCTACAGTAATGGGCAAGTCTGGGCTGGTAGCAATGCGCATCGACTCGTCGAAGTATGAGTCAAGCTCTAGTCAAACCCGTGCCTTTGTCTTCGCTTGGATGAGAGTCCCAATAGATGGGATCGCATGTGCATGCACCACAACATCCATACTCTTGAACACACATGCATGAGAAGCCTGTATACAAGTGATGAGTTGCGGGAACTCTTCATAGTTCCGGATTTGACTCTGGATATGTGCCTTCAACTCAACCACACTGGCCTTCATCATCTTAGGAAAGTGAAGAGGTGATCCGGATTTAAACAGGAACGCAACAGAATACAGAGATAACCATATACACAAATATGCAGCGGAAATAATACTTCATTTCATTAATGGAAAATACTGAAATATGATTACAACCAGAAATGGAAATAAACCAGCTAGGGCGATGGTAGTTTATCTCTGAGAAGAGATGTGGTGACTACATGCCTTTGAACTGTTCCGAACTGTGTTACAATGAGGCTCGAAGGCCTATTTATTGTTGAGAAACAATGGAAAACCCTTCACATTCCAAAACCTACCTCTAGAAGATGAAACGCCAAATTGTGGGCCCCGTTTTGGGTAAATTGGTACATCAATTTCCCGGGGTCGTAACTTTGGCATACGATCTCCGTTTGACGCGTATGATAGCTCGTTAGAAAGATCTATCCGAGAACTACCATTGTTGGAATGGGCAACATCGTCCATTCCATGGACCGATGTTGCCCCTGGATTCCCCAAAAAACGTCGTTTAGGGCCTCAAAACGGCTCCGGAAGTTGTTTAGGACCCGAAAAACTGCTAAAAATAGTAAGTTGTGCTACAATTAAGGAAACTGAAAATGCTGAAAGACACAGTTGCGGGGGTCCAAATGGGATAGGTGGGTGGCCACCAACATCCACCTGGATCACAAGCAGTGCATGATTCCGAGACTAGTTGGAGTAACAAAATCAAAACATTCATGGGATGCTTTGCACCAAGCATATCAAGGAAGTGATAAGGTAAAAATTGTTAAGTTGCAGTCATTAAGAAGAGAATTTGAAATCTTGTGCATGTAAAACTCTGAATTTATTCAAGATTTTCTCACTAAAGTTATGGGTATAGTGAATGAAATTAGGTCTTATGGAGAAGATTTAAAAGATCAAAAAAATGCTGAGAAGATTTTAAGAAGTTTGCCTGCAAAATTTGATGGGGTTGTTGTTTCTATTGAGGAGTCTAAGGATCTTGTCTGTGAATGAGCTAATGGGGTGTCTTCAATCTCATGAGAAAAGAATCAATAGATCTTTTGAAAAATCTATTGAGCAAGATTTTCAAGCAATATGAAATATTTTCAAAGACAAAAGTGGTTCCTTTAGTGAGGAAAGCCAGAACACTTTTGGAAGAGGAAGAGGAAGTGGACAAACATACAGAGAAAGAAAAGGTGAAGGAAGATTTTTTCTGCATACAACAAAGGAAGAGGTAATGATGACACTGATGGAGGTAAAATATTTGATAAATCCCAAGTTC
>APFE030059491.1:0-12675 GCA_000404065.3 Pinus taeda
CCTAGCTAGTTTATTTCCATTTCTGATTGTAAGCATATTTCAGTATTTTCCATTAATGAAATGAAGTATTATTTCCGCTGCATATTTGTGTATATGGTTATCTCTGTAATTTGTTGCGTTCCTGTTTAAATCCGGATCATTCTAGCTTGGTTCTCGGGTAGTACCACTTAGTTAGTGGTTTGACATATACATCAAATGGTATGTTTAAATTTATGTGATTTCTTGCTCCACATCACACGGACACCCCCACACAATGTGCCCTAGAGATGAGGATGTTGATTTTCCATAGCACTAGAGTATCTAGGTTAGGGTCTTTGAATCTATGACACGACCAACTCAAATGCCACAACAAACTAGTTTGCACATTGGAATAAATACGACAGTAAATCAACATGTACATAAATAGGCAACATTTTACCATTTTTCAACAACCCAATTTCGTTATATTAACAAATTGTAGTACAACTGTCTAGGCCTCCTCTACCAGGGATCATGCCCCTCATACAATCATTGATACAGGAAATACAAACTAGGGTTTGATTTCGGTCCTTCATTAACCAATCTACCGTGGAGAAAACAACACTTAACCTACTTTCTGATGTAGCATTCCACAACTTCATCTGCCTCTATCAACGATTCTTACTCCTTTATGTCATTGAACATGGCTCACCAACTGCCCTCTAGCTCATCATTAGTCCATCAATTGAATCAACACATAGGGTCTTCTTGTGAGTTGTTTAAAACTCTGTTTGTATACGGCTCCTAGACTGCCTACTGCTTCTCTTCAGCTCTTTGGGACCTCTTCCCATTGTTGCCTTCTTGTATTTGTCCAATGAAGATCTTAGGGCATGGAGGGCTACCCATTATGACTGTCAAAAATATTTCTCTAGCAATCAACTTAGTGATGATTCATAAGCCTACTTGGTTGCCCTTATTTCTCCAAGAACCAAACCCTAGGGTCCTCAAAGTCTGCCCTTCTTATAGCTGTCAAAGTTCTTCTTGTCAAAAAGATCTAGGGTTGTAAGGACACCTTTTTCTCCCCTGCAAACAATCCTTTAGATGCCATTCAAACTCTGTCCAAACTAGGAAAACCATCTACTAGCAAACAACATCAATAAGAACTGGCAGACATACCTTGTTCTACAACCTCCTGCTGCTCACCTTGACCTCGACTTTTTTGCAATTTTTGAGCTTTGGTTAGGGCACATATCAACCCTAAATTCTGATCCAAAACTTATGTTTTCCCTCACTTTAGGGGTCTTGTAACTATGGTGTCCATTGCTATGATTTCGTCATAGCTTAGGCATCCTAATAGGCCTCTCTGCACTCCCTAAAAGATATGTTCTCGACCTTCAATCAACCCGGAGAAATAGCAGCCCGAAACACAGAGAAAACCCTCAAATATGAACAAAATCTTCCCAAAATTCACCTCCTAGCCCTCGGTTTGTTTTCTATCAATCTTGGCCCTAAAAACAGTTTCAAGAAGACACAAAAATGCTCCTTATCCACATCGTTTGAGCTCCGTCTGATCTGCGGCTAGTTCATAGGCATATTCTTTGATATGTCTCTCATTGGATGTGTGAAATGAGGTCTATCCTCTCACATACTTATATTTTTCGCTTAGGGTGACTTCTAGCCCTTAAAAAGGGTCTCTTTAACTAAGGCCAACTTGATCTTTAAGACAATTCACTCACTCATAACATATAAAAATTCATTTCTCCATAATGACAAGGGCTCTCTTGGTGGTTAGAGGGCTCTCTAAGTGTGCTCTATCATGTCCAAGTGCAAAGCCCTTCGGGTGCAAAGCCCCTTGGGTGCAAAGCCCACCGCTTGGGTACTCTTGGCTACAAAGCCCATGTGGGTCCAAATCCTAAACAACCATGTACCCTAGAGTCTGGAGTACCCCCGAAACTACAAATCTCAACACTCTTCCTTATTGAGGGAGGTACTTCCAACACTAGGAAGTTACTCGTCACCATCTATAGAACCTGAAGATCTGAAACTTCCATAGGGTCACTCCCTCATAAGCTAGACTCCTTCCGAGTCTACATGGTCTCCACTGGCTCATACTTCTATTGATCTCGTGTCCTACAAAGCCTGTCCGAGCTATAGTCAAACACAGGCCACCATCACTACAACTCAATCCTGCAAGCACTCATGCTCCCAGGTCAAACACAACACGTGCACATCCCTCCAATATTGGATATGCAACATCATGATCCGATGTAGAAACTAGCCTGCCACAATCCTGTCTATCACACGAATAAATCTTGTCCATGCCAATCTCATATATGCTAAAGAAATCCTTGAGCTATCCCAACGATCCATGGCAAGTCAAAGGAAGTCCATGATCAACAACTTGCCATACAACAAACTTGTTTTCACCAGGTTCACTACCAATCCATGAGAACTCTAAGCCAATCTCATTGCCAAGCTAGTCAAGACCACACCTCCATGTCTTCAACTGAATCCTCTACCCCATGATCTATACAATCTCAGCTCTCTCTAAGTTGCTTCGTGGTGCGAACTCTAACTCACTGAATCTTGCTCCTTTAGGGCACTAAACACGACTCACCAAATGCCCTTTAGTTGATCATTAATCCATCATTGAATCAACACATAGTGTCTTATTGTGAGTTGTTCACAACTTCGTTTGTGGATAATTCCTAAACTTCCCACTGCTACTCCTCATCTCTTTGGGACTTCTTTGAAATATTTCCATCTTGCGTTTCTCCAACGAAGACAATCTTAGGGCATGGAGGGTTTCCCACTCTGACTGTTAAAAGTCCTTCTCCAAAAGTCAACTTAGGGATGATTCATTAGCCTACTTGGTTTCCCTTATCTCTCCAAGAACCAAACCCCTAGGCTTCTCAAAGTCTGCCCTTCTTATAACAATCGAATTCCTTGTCAAGCTGATCTAGGGTTCCAAGGACACATTCTTCTACCCTTCAAAATGTCCTTCAGATACCCTTCAAACTTTGACCAAACAAGGACAACCATCCACTAGCAACGACATTAATACAAGAGGAAAAACATACCTTGTTTTGCAACCTCCTGCTGCTCCCGTTCACCTCAGCTTTTGCGCATTTTGTATTTTCTGAGTTGTGGTTAGGGCACACGTTAGCCCTAAATTCTTCTCCAAACCTTGTGTTTTCCCTCACTTCAGGCCTCTTCTAACTACATTATCCCCTGCTATGATTTCCGCCTAGGTTAGGCCTCTTACTAGGCCTCTCGGCCTTCCCTAATATATATGTTATTCACCTGCAATCAACCCAGAGAACTTGCCGCCTGAAATACAATGAAAGACCTCCTCAAATGTCCACAAAATCTTCCCATAATTCACC
Source organism: Pinus taeda (assembly GCA_000404065.3). Taxonomy (NCBI): domain Eukaryota; kingdom Viridiplantae; phylum Streptophyta; class Pinopsida; order Pinales; family Pinaceae; genus Pinus; species Pinus taeda. The sequence goes on from APFE030059491.1 coordinate 3,345, forward strand.
ACTTAGCCCTCGTCTTGTTGCCTATCAATATCGTACCTAAAACAGTCTCAAGAAGACACAAAAATGCTCCTTCTCTACTTCCCTTGAGCTCCTTCTGCTCTGCAACTAGTTCAGAGATATGCTCTTTGATGTGTTGCTCCTTGGATGGGTGGAATCATCTCTCTCCTCTCACATATTTATATCTTTCTCTTAGGCTGACATCTAGCCTTTCATGAAGGGTCTCTTTAACAAAGTTAGACTTGATCTTTAAGATATTTCACCCACTCAAAACATATACAAAATCATTTCTCCACAATGACAAGGACTCTGTTGGTGGTTGAAGCAACCCCTTTCTCCTTTAAGAGTTCTCTATCATGTCCAAGTGCCAAGTCATCAAATCTCTTCATGGACTCACAACCACAATTTTGGGTGCAAAACCGACAGCTTGGGTACTCTTGCCCACAAAGTCCATGTGTGTCCGAATCCTCCACAACCTTGTACCTTAGGGTTTGGAGTACCTCCCAAGCTACAAATCTCAACAAAGGATGGTAAGGTTGAGCAAGCAAGCATACATACCCTTCAACAAATCAACCATTGTGCTAATAGACAACACTATTGCCCTGTGGCCCCTAGGATTTTAGGTGTTCAATATGTTTAAATATGCTTAAATCCCTTTACAAAAAGAATTATTTCTCTTATGACAACATTAATTGCATTATTCCTAGTAGAATTACTTCTAATTTAGAAAATTTATATATTTCGCAATAGAGCATGGAATATAAATGGACTATACTTAAGTTGGATGACAAATTCCTTCCTTCAATTCTCTAGTTTAACTTTTATTAGAATGCTAATAGTTTATTCTGTATCCATTTCAGATGGGTGACAAATCAACCATTGTGCTAATAGACAACACTATTGCCTTGTGGCCCCTATGATTTTAGGTGTTCAATATGTTTAAATATGCTTAAATCCCTTTACAAAAAGGATTATTTCTCTTATGACAACAATTGCATTATTCCTAGTAGAATTACTTCTAATTTAGAAAATTTATATATTTCACGATATAGCATGGAATATAAATGCATTGTACTTAAGTTCGATGACAAATTCCTGCCTTCAATTCTCTAGTTTAACTTTTGTTAGAAAGCTAATAGTTTATTGTGTATCCATTTCAGATGGGTGATTCCAGTGAGCACGAATATGTGAAATACAATATGGATTATCCCCCTTTATATAACAAAACTCAAAGACATGTATGTTTCATATTATGATTGATTATTACTTTCAACTCCCTAATATAATTTTAATAATGATTCTAATATTTCGTTACATATTTTTTGTAGATGGCTTGTTTTGGTGAGCAGAAGTAAATGGAATACAAAATAGTGTCTATCGTTGTATAACAAGTTCTTTATCAGGTATGTTTCCTATTATAAATAATTAACGGTTTTGAAATATGTTTATCATTACTATCTATGGTTGTATTTTAACCTTATTCACCCCACTTGTTTTCTTTTTCAGTAGAGGAGAGGATGCTCCTTCTTTAGGAGGTACGTTTGCTATTATACATAATTATCGGTTTTCAAATATGCTTATCATTACTATCTATGTTTGTGTTTTAACCTTATTCACCCCACTTTTTTTCTTTTCAGCAGAGGAGAGGACACTGCGATAGAAATAATGTGCAAGGGGGGAGTTTCCAAATGATTGTTTGTTATTGTCTACATATTTTGTTTTTGTAGAGTTTGAGAGTGACCATGCCTTGTGTTGTACTTGTTTTCTCATTTCTTGTAGTTTGGTCTTGGTTTTGTTTGTAGGGAGAGAAAAGGAAAGAAATGAGATGAAGGTTATCCTTCATAAATGAAGGTGGATCACCTTAACTATACGCAATGCACTTCGCTCACAATTATCTTTTCCTCATTCGTGACTCTATTTGCTTGCTTTTCAATTTATTATATGTGTTATATGTGGTCTCAACTCAATTTATATTGATTTTCTTTGTGTAGTGAATGACTACAATTCTATAGTCTATGAAGGTCAAGTGGTGAAAAGACCTTAGAGATTCTACAAACGCATCACAAACGATTGGTGAGCCATTTTTTTTCCAACATAATAATATTGTTCTTTAATCCACCATAATATATGTCGTTTGCATGATGATTTATCATTTTTTCATGGCTTCAAGGTAGTATGATCTTTTTAATGGGTGTGAGGTTTGAGATTTTTTGAAAAGTTTGATACAAAATAAATAGAAAAGTTATACCTGGGTTCACATTTTCATGGCTTATTGTTCATGGTTGTTGTTGCTATAACATTAGTGAAGAGCGAGTAGGTATGTGTATAATTAAGTTATCTTTCTCTATATTTTTTATTCAATTTCTATTGTGGTTTATTCATGATTTCATATACAAAATTACTTTGTGCAGTGACTCACTACAATCATAGTGTCTCGGATGGTCGAGTGGAGAAGATACTTTAAGCAATGCTAATGCAGCATAGAGGATGGGTGAGTCGTAGTTTTCCATTAAAATAGTATTTTTATTATTTCTTTGCACTACTAATTCTCCTTCGAGCATGGTTCTTGGGTTGTATTACTCAATTAATTGATTGACATATACATGACATGGTATATTTAAATTTGCATTTTATGTGCTCCACATGACACAGACACCCCCACAGTGCATGGCCTATAGTAGAGGTGGGTAATGTTGAGCAAACAACGATACCGACCCTTCAACCAATCAACCATCGTGCTAATATACAACACTATCACCTTGTGGACCCTATGTTATGAAAACATTGTTTGTATTTTCTTAGTAGATGTACATCTACTTTAGAAAATTAATATTTTTTGTGATAATTTATATTTTTTTGTGATATAGATTAGAATATCACTGGACTCGAAGTTGCGAACTCAAAGAAAGGTATGTTTCTTATTATGATTAATAATTTCATTCAAATCTCTAGCTTAATTTATATAACAATTCTAAGATCTTGTTTTGTATCTTCTGTAGATGACTTTTTCTTATCAGCACGAGAAAGTGGAATACAAAAGAGAGTGTCATTGTTATAAAACAAACTCTAGGGAAGGTTTGTTTCCTATTATGAATAATTATTGGCTTTGAAATATGCTTACCATTACTGACTGTATGTGTTTTAACCTTATTCAGTGACTTCTATTCCTTCTAGCGGATGAGGGCACGGCATAGGAGACATGATGTGCAAAGGGGATGTTTGCATTTTTTTTTTGTTCTTATTTGCATGTTTTGTTTTGTTGAGTTTGAGCATGGCCATGCTTTGTGTTGTAATTTTTTATTTTTATTTTTTTTTGTCGTACTTCTATCTTGGTTTCTTTTATTGGGTTTGTTGTACTCGTTTTGCTTTTTTTTTGGTTCATGTTATTTGTAATTCTGTCTTGGTTTCATTTGTTGTGTGTGGAAAAGGAAATGAAGGAAGCAAAGAAAAAAAGTCGAGGTTATTGTTCGTAAATGAGGGTGAGTCAACATACCTATATGCATTGCGCTTCAATTAAAAGTATATTTTGCTAATTTGTGGCTCCATTTGTTTGCTATTCAATTTATTATATGCTTTATCTATGCTCTCAGAATCAACTATATTGATCTGCTTTATGTAGTGAAGAACTACAATTGTACAATCTACAAAGGTGAAGTGGTGAAGATGCCTTAGACATTATACAAATGTGGTAGAGGATGGGCGAGACATTCTACAAATTGTAAGTGATTTATTCTATTCGCTTCTATAATATTGCCCAAGGGAGGGCAGGTATGTGTATGTTTAATACATCGCTTTGTTTATTTGCTATTAAATCTCATGGTTTATTCATAATCTCATATATAATATTACTTTGTGTAGTGAGTGACTACAATTGTAGTGTCTTGGAGGGTAAAGGGGAGAAGATAGGCAATGTAGATGCAGCGCAAAGGATGGGTGAGTGATGTTATTTTCCAACAACTTGTTGTTTTTATTATTTGTTTACTTGAATTTTTCTCCTTCTAGCGTGGTTCACGGGTAGTACCACTTAGTTAGTGGTTTGACATATACATCAAATGGTATGTTTAAATTTATGTGATTTCTTGCTCCACATCACACGCACACCCCTACACAATGTGCCCTAGAGATGAGGTCGTTGATTTTTGATGGCACTAGAGTATCTAGATTAGGGTCTTTGAATCTATGATACGACCAACTCAAATGCCACAACAAACTACTTTGCACAGTGGAAAGATATGTTCTCGACCTTCAATAAAACCGGAGAACTAGCGGCCTGAAACACAGAGAAAACCCTAAAATATGAATGAAATCTGCCCACAATTCACCTGTTAGCCCTCGGTTTGTTGCCTATCAATCTTGGCCCTCAAAACAGTTTCAAGAAGACACAAAAATGATCCTTATCCACTTCGTTTGAGCTCCGTCTGATCTGTGGTTGGTTTAGAGGTATATTCTTTGATATGTCGCTCATTGGATGTGTGAAATGAGGTCTCTCCTCTCACATACCTATATTTTTCGCTTAGGGTGACTTCTAGCCCATAAAGAAGGGTCTCTTTAACTAAGGTCGACTTGATCTTTAAGACAATTCACCCACTCATAACATATAAAAATTCATTTCTCTACAATGACAAGGGCTCTCTTGGTGGTTGAAGCGACCCCTTTCTCCTCTAAGTGTGCTCTATCATGTCCAGGTGCAAAGCCATTAAATATCCTCATGGATTCACAACCACAACTTTGGGTGCAAAGCCCACCGCTTGGGTACTCTTGCCCACAAAGCCCATGTGGGTCCAAATCCTCAACAACCCTGTACCCTAGAGTTTGGAGTACCCCCCAAGCTACAAATCTCAACACTCCTTACAGAACCTGAAGATCTGAAACTTCCATAAGGTCACTCCCTCTTAAGCTAAACTCCTTCTGTGTCTATATGGTCTCCATTTGCTCATACTGCTATTGATCTCGTGTCCTACAAGGTTTGTCTGAGTGACAGTCAAACACGGGCCAACATCATTAGAACTCAATCCTGCAAGCACTCATACTCCCAGGTCAAACACAACACGTGCACATCCCTCCAATATTGGATATGCAACATCATGATGCGATGAAGAAACTAACCTGCCACCATCATGTCTATCACACAAAGCAATCTTGTCCATGCCAATCTCATATATGCTAAAGCAATCCTCGAGTTGTCCCAACGATCCATGGCAAGTCAAAGGAAGTCCATGATCAACAACTTGGCATACAACAAACTGTTGTTCACCAGGTTCACTACCAATCCACGAGAACTCGAAGCCAATCTCATTGCCAAGCTAGTCAAGACCACACCTCCATGTCTTCAACTGAATCCTTTGTCACATGATCTAGACAATCTCAGCTCTCTCTAAGTTGCTTCGTTGTGCAATCTTTGATTCACTGAATCTTGCTCCTTTAGGGCACTAAACACGACTCACCAAGTTACCTTTAGTTGATCATTAGTCCATCATTGAATAAACACATAGTGTCTTATCGTGAGATGTTCACAACTTCGTTTGTGGACAATTCCTAAACTGCCCACTATTGCTCCTCATATGTTTGGGACTTCTTTCCACTATTGCCTTCCTGTGCTGCTCCAATGAAGACAATCTTAGGGCATGGAGGGTTGCCCACTCTGATTGTTAAAAGTAATTCTCCAACAATCAACTTAGGGATGATTCATAAGCCTACTTGGTTGCCCTTATTTCTCCAAGAACCAAACCCCTAGGCTTCTCAAAGTCTGCCTTCTTATAATAATCGAATTCCTTTCAAACTGATCTAGGGTTCCAAGGACACCTTCTTCTACCCTTCGAACTGTCGTTCAAATGCTCTTCAAACTCTGACCAAACAAGGACAACCATCCACTAGCAACAACATTAATACTAGAGGACAAACATACCTTGTTCTGCAACCTCCTACTGCTCCCCTTCACCTCGACTTTTGTGCATTTTGTATTTTCTGAGTTGTGGTTACGACACACGTCAACCCTAAATTTTTCTCCAAACCTTGTGTTTTCCCTCATTTCAGGCCTCTTCTAACTATGTTATCCCCTGTTGTGATTGTCACCTACATTAGGCCTCTTACTAGTTCTCTTGACATTCCCTAATATATATGTCATTCACCTGCAATCAACCCAGAGAACTTGCGACCTAAAATACAGAGAAAAACCTCCTCAAATTTCCACAAAATCTTCTCATAATTCCCCTCTTAGCCCTCAGCCATTTGCCAATCAATATCAACCCAAAAACAGTGTCAAGAACACACAAAATACTCCTTCTCTACTTCCCTTGAGCTCCTTCTGATCTGCAACTAGTTCGGAGGTATATTCTTTGATGTGTTTCTCCTTGGATGGGTGGAGTGATGTCTCTCCTCTCACATATTTATATCTTTCTCTTAGGCTGACATCTAGCCTTTCATGAAGGGTCTCTTTAACAAAGAATTGATCTTTAAGACATTTCACCCATTGAAAACATATAAAATTCATTTCTCCACAATGACAAGGACTCTCTTGGTGGTTGAAGCAACCCCTTTCTCCTTTAAGGGTGCTCTATCATGTCCAAGTGCCAAGTCATCAAATCTCTTCATGGACTCACAACCACAATTTTGGGTGCAAAACCCACAGCTTGGGGGTACTCTTGCCGACAAAGTCCATGTGTGTCCAAATCCTCCACAATCTTGTACCTTAGTATTTGGAGTACCTCCCAAACTACAAATCTCAACAAAGGATGGTAAGGTTGAGAAAGCAAGCATTCATACCCTTCAACAAATCAACCATTGTGCTAATAGACAACACTATTGCCCTGTGGCCCCTAGAATTTTAGGTGTTCAATATGTTTAAATATGCTTAAATCCCTCTACAAAAAGAATTATTTCTCTTATGACAACATTAATTTCTTTATTCCTAGTAGAATTACTTCTAATTTAGAAAATTTATATATTTCGTGATATAGCATGGAATATAAATGGACTGTACTTAAGTTGGACGACAAATTCCTACCTTCAATTCTCTAGTTTAACTTTTATTAGAATGCTAATAGTTTATTGTGTATCCATTTCAAAGACAATATGGATTATCCCCCTTTATATAACAAAACTCAAAGACATGTATGTTTCATATTATGATTGATTATTACATTCAACTCTCTAATATAATTTTTATAATGATTCTAATATTTTATTACATATTTTTTGTAGATGGCTTGTTTTGGTGAATAGAAGTAAATGGAATACGAATACAAAATAGTGTATATCGTTATATAACAAGTTCTTTAGGAGGTATGTTTCCTATTATAAATAATTATCGGTTTTGAAATATGCTTATCATTACTATCTATGTTTGTATTTTAACCTTATTCACCCCATGTTTTTTCTTTTCAGTAGAGGAGGATACTGCTTCTTTATGAGGTATGTTTCCTATTATAAATAATTATCGGTTTTGAAATATGCTTATCATTACTATCTATGTTTGTATTTTAACCTTATTCACCCCACTTTTTTTCTTTTCAGCGGAGGAGAGGACACTGCAATAGAAATAATGTGCAAGGGGGGAGATTCCAAGTTTTTGTTTGTTGCTGTCTACATATTTTGTTTTTGTAGAGTTTGAGAGTGACCATGCCTTATGTTGTACTCGTTTTCTCATTTCTTGTAGTTTGGTCTTGGTTTTGTTTGTAGGAAAAGAAAATGAAAGAAATGAGATGGAAGTTATCCTTCATAAATGAAGGTGAATTACCTTAACTATACGCAATGCACTTCACTCACAATTATATTTTCCTCATTTGTGACACTATTGGCTTGCTTTTCAATTTATTATATGTGTTATATGTGGTCTCAAATCAATTTATATTGATTTTCTGTGTAGTGAACGACTACAATTCTATGGTCTATGAAGGTCAACTGGCGAAAAGACCTTAGAGATTCTACAAATGCATCACAAACGATTGGTGAGCCATATTTTTTTCCAACATAATAATAATGTGCTTTAATCCACCATAATATATGTCGTTTGCACGATGAATTATCCTTTTGTCATGGCTTCAAGGTAGTATGATCTTTTTAATGGGTGTGAGGTTTGAGATTTTTTGGAAAGTTTGATACAAAATAAAGAGAAAAGTTATACCTGGGTTCACATTTTCAGGGCTTATTGTTCATGGTTGTTGTTGCTATAACATTAGTGAAGAGCGAGTAGGTATGTGTATGGTTAAGCTATCTCTCTGTATATTTTTTATTCAATTTCTCTTGTGGTTTATTCATGATTTCATATACAAAATTATTTTGTGCAGTAAGTGACTACAATCGTAGTGTTTGGGATGGTCGAGTGGAGAAGATACTTTAAGCAATGCTAATGCAGCATAGAGGATGGGTGAGTCGGAGTTTTCCAATAAAATAATATTTTTATTATTTCTTTGCACTACTATTTCTCCTTCAAGTATGGTTCTTGGGTTGTATTACTCAATTAGTTGATTGACATATACATGACATGGTATCTGTAAATTTGCATTTTATTTGCTCCACATGACACAAACACTACCACAGTGCATGCCCTATAGTAGAGGTGGGTAATGTTGAGCAAGCAACCATACCGACCCTTCAACCAATCAACCATCATGCTAACATACAACGCTATCGCCTTGTGGACCCTATGGTATGAAAGCATTGTTTGTATTATACCTAGTAGATGTACATCTACTTTAGAAAATTAATATTTTTTTTGATAATTTATATTTTTTTGTGATATAGCATGGAATATAACTGAACTCGAAATTGCAACTCGAAATTGCAAGCCAAGTTGATGCCTGCAAACTCTCTAGTTTAGCTTTTATTAGAAATTTAATATTATATTGTGTATTTAATGCAGAATACTTGTCCAGTGAGCATGAACACATGAAATACAAAATGGCCTCTCTTTTTATATAACACACTCAAAGAGAGGTGTGTTTCTTATTATGATTAATAATTGCATTCAAATCTCTAGCTTAATTTATATAACAATTCTAAGATCTTATTTTGTATCTTTTGTAGATGACTTGTTTTGAACAACACGAGAAAGTGGAATACAAAAGAGAGTGTTCATTGTTATATAACAAACTCTAGGGAAGGTTTGTTTCCTATTATGAATAATTATTGGTTTTGAAATATGTTTACCATTATTCACTGTGTGTTTTAACCTTATTCGGTGACTTCTTTTCCTTCTAGCGGAGGAGGGCACATTTCAGGAGAGGAGAGGTTATGTGCAGAGGGGATGTTTGCATTTTTTTTGTTCTGATTTGCATGTTTTGTTTTGTTGAGTTCGAGCATGGCCATGCTTTGTGTTATAATTGTCTTTCTTTGT
>APFE030059492.1:6612-47028 GCA_000404065.3 Pinus taeda
ATGACTTTTTTTTTTTTTTTTGTTCTAGGACCGTCCTTTTATAGATAAGGCATCACCATTATGGCTCACCATATTTTTCTGTCTCATCTACTTCGTTAGCAAGGATGAGACTATTTCATCAAACTGTAAGGCAGTTGCATTGCTACCTATTGCAATAACTAGACTATCCCACGAATCTGGTAGAGATCACAACAAACTGATGCACTTATCTTCATTTGAAATTTTAATATCAATAGATGCTAACTAACTTACCACAGTATTAAATGCATTCAAATTCTCTGTCATCGAGTCTCCATCTTTCATCCTTAGGTTATATAACTTTTTCCGCAAGAACAATTTATTCACCAAAGACTTAGATTGGTACAAAGTCCCTAACTTGTACCACAAAGCCTTCGCAGTAGCTTGCCCTGATACAATCAGCAAAACTGGATCTGAGACACACAATCATATTGTGCTCTTTACCTTCCAATCCAACTTCTTTCATTCTTCATTTGACACTTCCATTAGTTTAGTACTCGAATCTACCACAATCCATTGACCATTATCCACCAACAGATCCTCCATCTTGAGTTTCAACAACTCAAAACTCCAACCATTAAATTTCTCGATCTCTATCTTTCCACTGCTCACCATCTTCTTTCACGAAAAGAATCATCTCACAGATCTCCCACTAAACGAGGTCTACCACAGACCCGAGTGAAACCCCTCAGCAACAAATGCATCCCCTTGAAGCTAAAACAACTCTGATACCAAATGTAGGTTTTAACCCCATACAAAAATTACCTGCATACGAATTTTGAAACACAGAAAAATAAAAAATTCGAGAGAATAACACAAAAAACACATATGCATAGAGATTTTCCCCTGGATCCCAAAACCAAGACTACTAGCTTCATTTTTCATTATTTTCCTTTTAATGTTATAATACATATTTATACATGTTGAAGCATCCAATACCATGGACCAAAAAACATGTGACCCCCCCGCTCGCTACACAATCAACACAATGAAGGGGGGCTTCGCCCCCACTCTAACCCCCGATTAATTATGTGGGCTAGTCATGGAAAGAATATAACACAACCCAACACTAACTCAAACAGGTATACCAGAGCCCATCATGAGTACTCCCCGGTCTTGCAAACTCCTCTAAATGTGGAGAAAAACCTCAAAAATAACATGGAAGAGGCCACTACTTTAGGCAAAGCCACATCATAGGCCTATGCAGAGACTAGCCTAGTTAAAAGCCAAAGGATAAATCCTGTCTCTAAACAGGAATTCATAGAAGAAATAGTTGGGTCCACCAGCACAGAAAGAGAAGGAATCAGGCATGCCACTCCATCTAGGGGCACACTAGAACCTTCCACATCACACAATCAGATGTTGGAAAGGCAACAGAGTGATGAAGTGTTCTCATTCAAGATGCCAGCTAACAAACCAAGACATCAAAGAAAGATACAAAGACATAAAAGCTAGAAATGAGAGGCTAAAAGGCCAAACTTATGCACAATACTTAAAGATGGCCCTAGAAATCAAACAAGGCTTATGTCAGCCTATGATTTAAAAGAGGGAAAGATGCAAATGACATTCATTAAGCCCACTACTCAGCAACGAGGAACAACAACAGACTTCAAAAAGATAGACTTTGAAGTAATAGAAAAGGGCATTCATCCTATTGACCAGATTGAGTTGCACAAGCAGATAGGGGAGATGATTTATTCCACCTTGATAGGGAAAGCCAACCCACCAATTGCAAAACTCCTTGAATAATATATCAACATAGTTCCAATTGGAGAAGGCCACTTCACATGCCAAAGACACCAGAATCAAGTCCTTAGAGGACTTAGTCATTGAGTTGGGACACAATCCCAAAGATGTAAAGGTCGTTGAAAAATTAATAAAGAAGAAGAATGATGATATAGCTACTCTAAAGAAATATCTCAAGCTCCCCCAGTTGCATCACCCACAAACAACGGAAGTCCTCGAGGGACATAAAGGACATGAAGAGCTCATGGACTTGGTCCTAAAGCTAAATGACGAATTAAAAGAGACAGAGAAAGAGTTGGAAATTTTGATTCAGTCCAAACAAAGTGACCTGGCAACAACTTCCACAACTCCCATTCCCACAATAACAACTACAATTCCTTCTACATTGGCATCATCTATGGCACCAACAGTTCCACCTACCATAGCACTACCAATCACAACCGAGTCTACAACAGTAGGCACATCTACAGAAAAAATAGCAGAGCTTGTAAAATCCATGGAGTCTTGTCCATCCAGGCAATAGATCTCAAAAGGCTAAAGAAGAAAGTGGCAAGCTTAAAGACTAATTGTAAGCTTGCCCAAATTCAACAAAGATAAGAAACACAGAAATCACTAAGGATGGGTGAGAAAATTAAAGTCCTAGAGAAAGATTTGACATTGCAGAAGCCACTATGGAAAACTAAATAAATGCTCTGGGCCAATATCGTTGACTTTGTCAATGATATTTGGCCATCAATTCAAGTTATATTTGAGCAAACAGAACTAGTAAAGGTAGCTACTGGCGCTATCCAAAAAGTAAAGGAAGAATTGGGTGATATGCCTAAGGATGCCAATCAACTCATCCACTTCCTGAACAACAAGAAAAAATATGAGCTAAACGTGCTTGGTATAGGGGATAGGACCGAAGCCATCCTGGAAGTCAAAAAGGTTCTTTCCAAAAGAAGCCTCATGGTTAACTTAGAAGAAAAATGCCATAACATGTAGGTGGCCATTGACAGGTTTATGGCCAATTTTCAAATTTTGAGAGACAAAGGCCTTCCCATTCCTATGGTCATCCATCATAAACTCATGACCCAATTGGACTACACTAACAGACTTAGGAAATTGGCTAAGGAACAAGCCAACTCTTCAGGTATCAAAGCCTTGCCTACAGCGAAAGTACTATATGACACTTTTGAAAACTTGTTCTTTTTAGAGCATGAGGTGAAACATTTGTTTCTCACCAAGCCCAATTTTTCTAAGTACACAGAAGCAAACAAAATATACAAAATAATGTTAAAAGCAAAGTTACTTGAGGATGAATGGTGGGAAAAAATGATAGATTTACTATAAGTTACCACAATAAATCTGAATGCAGCCAGATGAAACAGGTAAAAGCCGAATCAGTAGGGTCAAAGAGTAGCAAAGTCAAAGGGTATCAGTGAAAGATCAAAATGAAGAAGATGCTAGCATAAAACTACCAGCTAGCTTAAAGGTCCACAACTCAACTACAACAGCTAGCGCTACCACAATAAAAGGGACAACATGATGTAGTTTTCCATTTGTCTCTATCTTCATGCTTGACGATATTTTTATTTCCTAGATTAAATCTCAAACTGTTATGGGATATTTTGTAATTTTTTTTTTTTATAAATACTTCACATTTCGAAGTATTTTGTGTGGATTCAAAAACATTTATGTAGACATTTCTCTCAAATCAAAGTCCTATTGTATCAAAAAACTAGATTGGCTCACTGGATCATGGAATAAGGCTTAGATATTTTTCAGGATTCTTGTGTAAAGCGAAAATCAAATAAGTATTCTCTCATGTGTATTTTTTTTTTCCCTTAAGTTTCTTAATAATCATATCTGTTCTATGAAATCTGAATGTTAAACTAGAAATGATATTTTAGAACTTGCTTAAATGCACTTTGTCTTAAATTTTTACATTCTTAATGTTTTCTGCTAAACTATCTTAGCTAGGGAATTCTTAGTTGCTTCTTAGCTTCCGTAGTTTTCCTTTTGGTCTACGTAGTAAAGGATTATTGTTTGCCCTTTGTTGATGATCACCCTTTGTTCCTGATTCTGATCCCAGTCTAAGGATTCTTAAGTGCCCTTCACCCTCGTTAGAATCATTCCATCCATCAGCACTTGAATATTTTCCTTTTGCTTTGCTAGTCTGCCCTGTGAACACTCCCTTTAATTATCTGATCTAATTATTCTATCCTTTTATTGACTACATAGCCCAATGGCTTGAAGAAACCAGCTCTATCCATCTCTTCCTAGAATTCCACCACCCAACCAAAATCAAAACCTTATGGACACTAAGAACTAGCCTAAAATCCTCACCCAAAAAAGGTTAAATTATAAAGAGAGAGCCCTCTCTAGACTTAGGTTGGTTAGAACCTGAGCTTGAAGATTGGTTTGTGGTTACCTCAGATTATTCCTTCTTTTGATAACTTCTAGGGAAAGCTTCTGAGTGATAACACACACAATAAGAACTAACACACATTCACATAGTATTTTTCTTAGGGAAAGAAATCTACTAAAAACGTCAATGCCTTCTTGCATTAATATAATTCATAGAGATATATTACAATTGCTCTGCTCAACTGAGCACAACCTGCAAGTGAATAATCTATCTCTCTTCTCACTAACAAGTGCTAGCCCAAAATTAACCAATTTTCGTTGCCTCTACTTCAGCCCCTATTTCCTTGTGAAATTTGTAATAGTTTAGGCCCCTATTATTTAGGAATTTCTCCAAAATGGATTGTGCAATTCCCAAGGTTTATCATTTGACAACATGCAACACATGTACACTCAAGACTAGTCTACAACTAATGTTACATTGCCTTGGAATCTGCACCACATCTAGGGAACTTGAATTCTTTACATGCACTAAACACTTTGAGCTCAGTGATCAGTTAACTAGATGATCATTGATTTTGACTGAAGTCCCAGTGCACAATTGACCTTCAACTAGTTCCTTCAGCTATTGTGTTGGGTGCATGTTTTAAGCATATCTTAAACACATCTTTCCCCATTTTTTATGATTCTCTTTCTATAAACCCATGAACTTTATGTCCTAATTAATATTTTCCCTGGTTATAAGAGCATACCTTTCTCAACATATTATTTTGACATATTTCATTAAATATCAAATGAAGTGATGTATTTTTGAGATGGCTAACTAAGGTAATTGTTGTATTTCTTTCAGGTGTTTCCTATGACTAAGGACTAAGGATGAGCTACTACTGTTGTCACTTGCTATTATACTTCAAGTATTTTCTGTTACAGCCTGAAGTTTTGTTGTTACACCTCAATTTGTTGTTACATCTCAAGTTGTTGTTACACATCAAGTTGTTGTTACACCACAACTGCCAAAGGTTATGGTTGTTGTCTTCACAGACAGTTTTCAAGAATTATTTATTGATGTTCAAAGGATCTCACCAGTTATGATTGTGGAGATGATGTAACTTGAATTGGTATTTTATTGGAAAATTGTTTGTAACTCTTTCTATTTTTATCTTAGTATGGATTAGCATGAGAATCACGAGATTCTCATGACTGATCTATTCCCTAATTTTTTGGGCTTGTAAACTTTATAAAAAGGTTTAGTTCCATGAAAAGGGAATGGAAACACATGAACAATATCGACATTTTGATCTTGTAATTTCCAATTATTTTTAATACATAACACTTCTCGTGATGTTCATATAGATTTCGTGTGGAGTTTTTAACTAGTTTCCATTTCATCCTTGTGCCCTACTAGGTAGGAAGGGCACTCCTCTTTAGCAGGGATTGTAGTAGTAGTAAATTAGTTGTTTTTTTTTTATGTTTCTTTTAAGTTTGATTCATTAATGTTGTTGTATGAATTTTAATATTGATGCACTTCTATATCTAGATTCATTATATGTTGTTACACATGATTGGTTAGAACTATAATGTTAAATCAATTGATACAGGTTTAATAATGATGTGTGGCACACTTGTTCCTTGAGAAAAACATGAAGTGTGATGAGTGAATTTCATTCCTATAGAATGTCCTTTTAATTTATGCATGAGTGCTTTAAGTTCTAAAATTGTGTTCAATGACATTTTATTTCGTTTCTTTCCCTGGTTGTTATGTATTGGCACAAATAATGCAGACACATTTGAAATAAACAAATCTACGATGGTTGACAATTAAATGCTTTTGGTTCAGTCAAATTAAACTATCATTAAACCATCACAACATATTGGAACTAGTTTAACTGAAAATAACTTGAGATAACTCATTTTGATTGCAAGAAGTTAGCAAACACACATGATTAATTGAACTCTAACTGCTCCAAATCAAATTTACTGAGTAAACTAGGTGACATAGGCCATGTCACAAGTTAACTACATCCAAGTTCTTTGCTGATGTGGAAATTTATTTTTTCTCAATTTAATCAAGGCAAAATCAAATTGAAAATTTCTTGTTTCATTTTTCAACAAACACACACACACACACCTATATATATAAATAGATATAGATATATATAGCCAAAGTATAAAACTCATTGTTGAGGTAAGCTTCCCATTTAGAAAATAAAATAAAAAATTGTATATATGGTGCTCGCACTAAAAATGTGCACCCATTTCTAGTGTTAGGAGTGCATGCATGTTCCTTCGACTATGAACATGCACACATTATTGTAGATAGGAACTTTAACATGTCGAAAATTATTGAGATGGGCTTAGTGGGAGTGATATGGGGAGAAGGGGAGGGATATAGGGGCCAAGGGAGATAAAGAGAGAAATAAAGAGAGAGCAGGGGTGGAGAATAATGAGTGCGTCTATGAGTGGAAAAGAGGGGGAAAGAGAGTGAGTGCAAGTTGAAAGGTGTTAGTAACAAAGAAATATGATAATGGAGAGAGTGGAAGAGTGGGTGAAGAGAGAGAGTTTTTGGGAACACATAGAGGAAGAGAGAGATAAATTTGAAGGGCATTTATTGTGAAGGAGGGATTGAGGGAGGGAAGGGTGGATATATAGAGATATAGAGCAAGGGAGAGGGAGGGGAGAGAACATGTGAGTGCTGGTTGGAAGTAGGCAGCAGGTAAAATGTGTGAGTGAGAGAGAGAGAGAGAGAGAGAGAGAGAGAGAGAGAGAGTTGGATGGAGTTTTTGTAAGAGTGATTCATGGATAGAGGGAAGGATGGATTGAGAATTAAAGGAAGGGGGGATGAGGTGGGTGAATGACAGAAGAGAGAAAACGAGAGAGAAAGGGAGTTGGGTTGAGAGAATAAGAGAGGGAGGTTGATAGAGGTAGAGTTAGAGACACACATAGAGAGAATGATGGAGGGGAGAGAGAATAAGGAAGTGAAGGAAAAAGAGAGAAATAGAGAGGGATGTAGATAGGGTCAATGATGGAGGTGGGATATATTAAGGAAAAACATAGGGAAGAAGAGAGAGAGAGAGAGAGAGAGATGAAACTACAAGGGGAGATAGAGGAAGAGCGAAGGGGAGGGGGAGAGGGAAGAAGTGATGGATAAAGAGGAAGTAAATTAGAGATAGATAAAGAGAGAGGGAGGAGAGGAGGGGAGTGAGAGGGAGAGAGTAGGAGGCAAAGGGAGAGGTGGAGAAGGCGAGAGAGAGAAAAAAAGTTTAAAAGAGATTTCTTGTGAAGGAGGTATTTAGGGAGAAGGGGAGGGATATATAAAGTGATGAATATGGAGAGAGAGAGAGTGTGTGTGTTTGTTTGTGTGTGTGTAATTTAGGGAGGGGAGTAGAGAGAAGGAGGGGGCCACTTTCATAGAGAGAGGTAGAGAATGGGAGAGATAGGGTGACAGAGACAGAGATAGAGATAGAGAAGGGAGATGGAAGGTGAAAGATGGAGAGAGTCAAATGGGAGAGTTTAGGAGAGAGAGGAAGAAATATTGGTGGGGGAGAGATGGAGACAGAGCGAGGGAATGAATTGGAGAGAGAAACAAAGGAGAGGGGGACAGATATGATTCAATATTTTGGAGGGGGAGAGAGAAAGAAGGAGGGTGGTAGAGATAGAGATAGAGAAGAGAGATGGATGGCAGAAGAGAGAGAGAAAGTCAAATGGGAGAGTTCAAGAGAGTGTAACACCCTCCTTTGACATATACCCAACCAACCGATGAGTCTAGGTAAACATGCGACAATAGGGCACTATGATTTGATTCAACCTCCTAAGTCACATTAAGGAAGTGGAACTGATAGGAACACACCATACAAAGATTCAACATCAGCTTCAAGACCCGCATGAACCAAATCAACACTTCAGATAGCATGCCCTTGGGTCCCACTTAACTTTTTGACAACTTAAGCCTTCATTGCTCTCATGCTATAGGCATGACAACATCCAAAAACCTATAGGTGCTCTCACATGATTTCTTGCTAGCGTTGAGAGACTCATTTAGTCATTTCTATGCCAGCATCCCCAAGATTTGAGCCACTTTTTCAGGCCCAAAGGCGAGGTCCAAAATTGAACCATCTCTTCAGAGAAATAAAATAGCATGGAAATGATAGTATTAAAGAAAATACTTATTTAAGACTTTGATTAGATCCCTACTAACCATGACATGCATTTTGTCAAATATATCACAGACATGTAAACTACAAGTGTAAATCACATCTGTAAGCATAGGGGGCTCATACTTATCTGAGATTCACCATGAAGCATTGATGCCTCAACACATTAACTTCCATTCCATTTGTTAGACCATAGATACATTGTTCATTCATATACAAGGAGAAGCACAATGAGATCCATACATAGTTGTTGTCATAAAACATATACGTAACCACCATAATAGGGACAAAAAATACCAATGAAATCACCACAATATAAACCTCATATAATATAATATAATTCTCATAGAAATAAAAGGATAAATAACCTCTTATTGATGATGAAAACTCCAAACCTAGGATGGGACTTCCATGTTCCACTTGACTATAGAACGAATGAGCCAAATCTTTCTTCAGCCACTCACACTCGTGCCATATTCCAAGCATGAGTGTCAGATCTCAAAGAACACATCAATCAAAACTAATCTAGGGCTTCTAGAGTCATCCACCTCAACCCAGCAAATAGTGATTCCACCTCACTATCAAACATCAACAAAGCCATCATCAGATCAGTCACTATCCCAATCATCCAGGCTCTAGAGCATTTTTCCAACCAAGGCTCGAGGACTAGTAGCTCAACCCGCAACTTTTACCAATCTTTACAGAATTTGTCCAACGAAGGCTCCATGTCTAGTAATTCAACTCAACAAGGGCTCCAAAGCATTTTCCCAACCAAAGCTACAGGACTAGTAACTCAACCCAAGTTTTTTGAGGGATCCAGATCATTTTTCCAACCAAGGCTATGGGACTAATAACTCAACCCAAGCTAAGGAAACATAAGAACGAACCAAAAACACAACAACAAAAATAAACCGGCAATCATCATAGGTATCTAGGAAATGTCAGGGCTAGGAAATCCACTGTCAATCCTAATCATCCTCCATGCTAATGACATATCACAACCAATAACCCACATGAATATGTAATGCATGCCAAAACTAGTGAAGGAAACATACATGAAACTCGGTACCTGCAAGAAAATATGATGTAGTTGCTGATCCCAATGACCTCTTGAGCTTTACTGCTCTTCCTTTGCCTTCGTGCTCCAAAAATCCAATTATGACACACCCACCAAGAGTGCTCCAAGAAAAATCTAAGTCTCCAGGTGTATGAGAGAGAGAGAGAGAGAGAATACTGAAAGAGATTCAAAACTGAACTAACCAAGTCTAAGCCAAGAACTTAAACTGACTAAGAGCTTGCCAATTGATCCTTATAAGCCTTTTTATTAATGTGGCCTCTATTTTCTTCATTTTCCATTATTTTCCTTCATTTTCCTCCTCACATGCAACCGGTGACCTTTCACCTTCCTTTTCTGCTAATTTCCATTATTTTCATAAATAAATGTGCCAAAAATGCCAATTTTCCTTTCCAAATCCTTAACCATTTTCTTTGCCATTTTCCTAAGTCATAATAAACCAAATCAGCACCCCTTAAGATGGTCACCCCACCATTCAACTTGGAATCTGTGTCCCATCACCATGGCCTTATATATATATTTTACATGGAATTTTCACTAGGGTTGTTACAGAATACTCCCCCTTTGGGGAACACCATCCTCAATGTTCAATCACACCTCTAACCAATAATATTGCTGAAAACAAAATATACTACCCATGGATCTTTATAACATAGCTCATTGTAGTATTTACAATGACCACTATTGAAAAATGACAATCATATCATTTACTGGAGCTTTATAACATAGCTCATTACGGTATTTACAATAACCACATATACACATACGCATTTTCTTCAACCAACAAATAACTACACTATCTATGGGGCTTTATAAATCAAACTCAATACAGTATTTACAATAATACACACATATACACATATGCAGATTTGCTCGACTAGCAAATAAAAGGATACAATGCCTACATCCGCAATACATAAATCTAGAGGATCACACCTCCACCCTTAAAGTAATACCAGGATTCACCTTCTTCCAAGGAAGTCCAAAATCTACTGCAAAGTCAAATTTGCGTCCACTGTCTAGTGCTACAATCCCGCACCACTTGTTCTCTCAATGAACAATTATCGACTCATTCTTCTAGGGTACACTCCCATTGTGCATCTAATTCCATCTAGAAATTTTAACAACCAAACAAAATCCATTCATAACCTTCCCTTCTTTGTTATACAGTCCCTAGGGTAATCCGATCATCCCCTTCTATGCAGTCACTCACCTTCCAAGTTCCACTAGCATTCCCATCTCTTAGGAAGTCTTCCTTGCATTGGAAGATACAAAACCAAGGAATATACCTGCCTCAAACCATTATACTGGTCATAGCATGCTCATGGGAATCAATGGACACTAT
Source organism: Pinus taeda (assembly GCA_000404065.3). Classification (NCBI taxonomy): domain Eukaryota; kingdom Viridiplantae; phylum Streptophyta; class Pinopsida; order Pinales; family Pinaceae; genus Pinus; species Pinus taeda. Next base: position 17,294 of record APFE030059492.1, read on the forward strand.
GGGCATGGACACTATTGGGTACCAATGTCCCACAATGGCCCTTCTCCCGAACTGCTTTTCCAGCATATTGCTACATGTTCCAATTCCTTTTGTTGTTATTTATAATTCTTGCAGTCAATTTCAACCAATAAACTGGGCATGTTTATTCATTTTTGTTCCAAGCATATAATTTCCATTAGATTCAAAATGAATTGAAATAACTTCAAATCATACCTCATTGGTGGCTCGTCAATAAGGTACACTTGCAATCCAATTCACTTCCTATCACAATACGTCAAACTAACATCTTTGACCAAATCATCATGTATAGATGTATCACATTATGTTAGCTCAAACCAAAACCATCATAGATCAAAATCACAAATCACATGTAACCATAATAAACCATAATCATAGATCACATGTAATCATTATAAACCAAAATCATAAATCACATGCATAATAAAACTGAAATACAATATCAATACTTGTCCTTCATCGATCCTTACTTTTGACTTTGTTCTTTCTGTACACACGTCAAACCGATTCCCACACCCAAAAACACTCATTGCAACCATGTGCACGTACACATACTATGCATCACACCCCTAGCAGCACACACAGCACACAACACCATGCAATACATTCAGCCACACCTGACATACCACACATAAACCTACACCTAATGTACAACACAACACAATACATACTCCTACATACGACGTACAACACAACACAATACATACTCCTATATTTGGTGTACACCACAACATAATAAATACACCTGAATCCAACAAAATACATACATTTGTACCTGATGTACAACACCACACAATACATGCACCTACAGTTGGCGTACAACGCAATACAATACATGTACTACACAAAGTAAACACCACAAGTACACATGTTATGATACCAAGACTACACAATGCACATACATAGTATTGAATGCCTGCAACACATCATGTATGACATGCACATAATACCACACATACACTAGTACTATATGTACAACATGTACACAGTACCACATGACACCGCACCACCTACATAATTTGTGCATAGCATCACATGTAGTCGACACGACCTGCACAACATGTACACAATGCCACATCTACACTACACCACTTGTACAATGTGTACACAATACTACATGCATGACATGTATACAACACTACATGTACAAAACACGACACGCATGACATGTACACAATACTACCTGCACACAATGCCACTTGTACAACATGTACACAACACTACATGCACATAACACCACTTGTAATGGCATGCACACAACACCATATGTACCTAACACCACCTATACAACATGCACACAACACCACAGGTACATAGCACTGCAGATCCAACACGTACATAGCATCATCTGTACATAGCACTGCTTATACAACCTATACATACCATCATCTATACCCAACACTGCATATGAAATATTCACACAACACTATCTTTACCGTCCTGTACATAACATTGCATAAACAAAATCTACACACACAATATATGCACAACATCACATGCACAAAACATCACAGATGCAACATGTACAACATAAAAAACATATGCACAACAATAGCACCACACATCCAAAACCACATTATCTTTACCAAGCAACTTTGCTTCCACTGTCTTATCCATGCTTGTCCCAATATGTCATAGACCACACTGCTTTCATTTCGTTGATGTATTCCTCGAGTTACCTTTCCATAGAATAAAAATAATATAATCACATAATATCAACTCATGTACACATGATACTGACTTCATAAATTTATCAAGGTACTCCTCCCAATTGATTCCCTGTAAGACCTAAAGCCTCTTCACATCATTCACCTGCGTAAGAAATAATTCCTGCACAAGAGTGATTCCTAACGACCCTCTAAGACAAAGACATACATACATACATACATACATACATACATACATACATATATACATATAAATATTAGAATTGAACAATCAAGATCCATGATGATGGTGTCCAACACAACATATGTACATACATACATGTGTACATATATAAACATCAACACAATCATGATCACAACATAATTACCAGATAACATAAGGTTAAGGTTAAGAGAAAGCCCTTTATCTGTGCACACCATGCACAACTTTGATAGCAATATTTCCCAATGTAGTCAAGGAATCTGTCACCTCAAATCTATTTACTTTACCTTTCTCATGACGATCTTGCCACTCTCCATTTACCGCAATGGACCCAACCAGTCCAACCGACTATCATAGTCTTACCTTCCACTGCTCTTACTCGAGATTCATCCATGTCTTACATTACCTGTTGGGTACCACACAGATCTCCTTGAGCTCCATCAACTTTCCTCTTTCCCAAAAAATTCCCAAGACTCAAATCACAAAAGGCAATATCAAGAAACATCCAAGAAGAAAACCATGAAAACCAATAACAACACAACTTTGCAAACAAAGTGGTATGGCCATACACTCGACATAAAAAAATATGTCAATCAAGCGCAATCGAATCAAAAAAGACCAAAAACATAAGACTAACAACATAAACCATGATTGCATCCACATGGCTCCCAGTTCTTCCAAAGAATAACTCAACCTTAGCCTTCTTCAAAATTTCATTGAAACCTCTCTTGCCATGCAACTCCTTGCATCATGTTGTCATTAACACATAACTGTTAGTGCATAAATAAACATAACAATACACTAGTTACCTTATCTTGTTGTGCCAAGCACATTTCTCTGTAACTGAACATGTCTATGCCATCTCTTAAGGGGATCCAATTCCCTTAACATATCCACCTGTAACTAGAGACAAGCTAATATACCTTTCAAGTACATGTCCATGAATATAGAACATATCCACATAATTTTAGACAAATCAAGGTTAAGAAGACTTCCAGTGTGCAAAGTACTCATTCATTTGGAATTAGGGTTTCCAAGCATATCCAAAGGAATTCTTGCCCAATTCATTTCATTTACCTTTTTACCTTACTACAATCGAGGCTTACTATGTATTGTCACATCACCCGACTGTTAGTTATATAAACACATCAACTATTACCTTGTCACGCTAATACCAAGCATGCTTCCTGCAACTTCTCACACATGTAAACCACATGTTCCAAATATCAATACAATCATGTCTATCAATTTGAAATCAACTTTTACAAACAATCATGTCATATCCCATATTCAACTCATAGTCATTAGACATAATTCTACAACTATCAACCATATTCAAGTACATATATGTGTTAGTACAATCATCTTGAAACAATATCATTTGAACACATATTCATATTATGAAATTCATCAAACATTCAATCAACTTGCAAATAGACCATGTTAAATAAATCAACTAGATGACATAATAGACACCCAAACACTCAAACCCCAAATAGACATCATACTCAAATAGTCAAGCACAAGGTAGATGACATAATCAAGTTCATACCTTAATGTATCTCAGGGGAGGCATTATTTTCTACACAATCAATATATTTAGCATGATATAACTTCATGAGGTACAAACTCAAACATAAATAAGATCATGATACCCAAAATAGTCACTAGATAAAATGTTTACATCATAAATAAAACAAAATTATCATTTATGATAGTAATCACATATGTACGATCGATCTCAATTAGTACAACACAATGTAACACAATAAGTTGACACATACCTGAATGTCGTAGCCTTAACCATCTGCATAGGACAATCCAACCTAGTGTGATACATATAACATCAAGGTATAAATGTTATAATCCTAATCATCAAGTTACTACCATATAGCAACAACAAGTTAACTTATAACATGCTCATCAACAAATATAACCTAATATTCAAGCTAACTATCATAAAACATCAATACAAATGCATACAACCACATGTTACTATCATTCTTGACTATCCGACACGTGTGCTTATGATTATACTAATCAACTATCATCTATCATGTATGTAACCATAACTTCAAAAGACATGTACATAAACCTAATGTATATAAACCTAATCCATACAACATTCCTTAACTTACATACCTGTATACCAAACATACAATACCTGTATGACGATCTTCTCTTACCCCAAAGTCTAATGCTACAACCTCATTATGATGATATGCATCTCCTTATTTATCTCAACCAACACATTAGCATTATAACAACCAATAGCACCATGATGACTTAAACTGCATATGATGATTTCACAAGGCACCTTTAACCTACTATACATGAATAACTATAACCAATACCATACATGCATAATGACTACATATAGACATATAACACATGAGTACAAAACCATATACATATCATTCTAGCCAAAGTCTAATCATCAATGCATGACCATATCAACTACACAAACTATGACCTCATGCATGACCACAACAACCACATCACATGAACTTAAGAACATGTGAACATTGGCGTGCATAACAATACATAATCAACCATGCAAACATAAATACATACTCCAGGACAACATCTACAACCTTCACATGGCGACATCACTACAACCATGATCAACACCATGCAAATGTAACAAGCACATGGACTACAAAAATAAGGAACACACATGCAATCAATATGAAGGCATGACAACCAGACAACCCATTGTTGGGTGTGGAGCCTGATTATCTTCTGTATTCAAAGGTATCGCCCCCCAGTTCAAAATGGGGTGGCAATGCCGCTCCTAAAATATTCGTTGTAGGGGGGGTCCATGGGGAGATCTAATGGTAGAAGTTATGTTTAATTTAGGGTTTTTTGCCCTAGAAGGCAACCCCTCGCTATATATGAGGGAATTGTATTGTGTCTATGTATATCTATATTCTGAGTGAGGAAGAGAGAGGAGATTGAGAACAAAGACGGAGTTATAGTGGATCTGCTATAGGTTGTATCTCTTCAGTTTGCTGGATAATATAATAAAAGAAGGACTAGTTGTTTCTCTGTGGATGTAGCCCAAACTTGGAAAACCATGCATATTTTTGTCTCTCTTTTTTTATGCATTTTATGTGTTTATATTTCTGCAATATTTTATGTGTTCCATTGCCTTGTAATTTATAATTTTCTAACAACTGGTATCAGAGCTGAAGGTCCATTTAGCTGATAAACTTGGAGGAGAGAAGGGTTCCTAGTTCGAGTGGGAGCAATTGTGGAAGATGGTAGGTTTAGAGTCGAAAAATTCAATGGTCAAAACTACCAGTGGTGGAAGATGCAGATGGAAGATTATATGTATCAGAGAGATTTGTACCTACCATTGAGTGGAAAGACAAATAAGCCGACGAGTATGACAGATGCAGAATGGAATATTCTCGACAGAAAGGCACTTGGAACAATACAGATGTGCCTAGCAGTGTCAGTAGCATTTAATATTTCAAAGGAAACAACAACAGAGGGTTTAATGTCGACATTGGACAAACTATATGAAAAACCCTTAGCCTCAAATAAGGTATTTCTTATGAAGCGTTTATTTAATATGAAGATGTCAGAAGGTGGATCTGTTGTTGATCATTTAAATGATTTTAATATAGTTACAAGTCATTTAAGTTCTATAGGGATAACTTTTGATGATGAAGTTAGGGCTCTCTTATTTCTTTGCTCATTGCTAGAAACTTGGAATGGTTTAGTTATGGCCATTAGTAACTTTGTCTCTGGATCTAGTACTTTAAAGTTTGATGATGTTGTCGGTGAAACCCTTAGTGAGGAAATGCGACGGAAAAGATCTGGTGAGCCATCAGGTAATGCTTTGACTGCAGAGACTAGGGGAAGAAAAATGGAAAGAGGAAAGAGCCCAGGATATCATAGTAAGTCAAGAAAAGGTAGATCCAAGTCCAGATCAGGGATAGTGTGCTGGAAATGCGGGAAGAAAGGACACATGAAGAAAGACTGCAAGTCTCGGAAGGGAAAAGAAGGAGATGCGCAAAAAGAAACTAATCATGAAGTGAATGTAACAGGTGATGTGTTGCAAGATGCTTTGATTCTTTCTTTAGAAAATATTATTGATGCCTGGGTGGTAGATTTAGGGGCCTGATTCCATTCCACACCTGATAGGAAACATTTTCATGATTATGTTCAAGGAGATTTTGGACAGGCTCGATTGGGTGATGATAAACACTATAAAATCGTTGGAATGGGTACAATTTTCATAAAATAGCAAAATGGAAATTAGTGGCTATTGAAGGAGGTAAGGCGTGTTCCAGATCTAAAGAAAAGTATTATTTCAACAAGGCAGTTGGGAGGTGAAGGTTGCATAACTACTTTCATAGATAAAACCTGGAAGGTCACTAAAGGATCCCTAGTAATAGCGAAAGGAGGAAAGGTTGGTACATTGTATTTATGCAATGGTATTTCTAATTTTGTTAATGGTTTAAACTCTACAGGAGAAGATACAACATTGTGGCATCATAGGGTTGGGCACATGAGTGAGAAGTGGATGCAGATTCTTCACTCAAGAAATTTGTTACCAGGTTTGAAGCATTTGGTTTAAACTTCTGTGAGAATTGTGTTTATGGAAAATAGAAGAAAGTCAGATTCCTTAGAGTTGGGAAAGAAAAGAAGAGCATAAAATTAGAGCTTATGCATACAAATGTATGGGGATCTCCTCAAGTATCACCTCTTGGTGGATTTCATTATTATGTTACTTTTATTGATGATGCAATTAGAAAACCCTAAATTTATTGTATTCGAAATAAATCTGATGTATTTGATACTTTCAACAAATGGAAAGCTTTGGTTGAAAATGAGACAAGAAAAAGATTGAAGTGTCTCAGATCAGACAATGGAGGTGAATATTACATCAAAGAGTTTGATAGGTACTATTCTGAGAATGGAATTCGTAGAGAGAAGACAGTTCCAAGAACAGCATAAGAAAATGGTGTGTAAGAAAGGATGAACATGACAATCATGGAGCGTGCAAGGTGCATGAGATTGCATGCAAGATTGCCTTTACAATTTTGGGCAGATGATGTAGATACTGTTGTTTATCTAAAAAACAGAGGGCCTTCAAGTTCCTTGGATGGTGGTATTCTAGAGGAGGCATGGACAGGTAAAAAGGTAAACTACTCTTTTTTAAAGACTTTTTATTGTGAAATCTTTTGCCCATATTAATAAAGAAAATAGAACAAAGCTTGAGGGAAAATCAAAGAAATGTACCTTTCTTGGATATGGTGTTAACGATTTTGGTTATCGCTTATATGATTATGAAAATCACAAAATCATTAGTAGCAGAGATGTAATATTCAATGAAAAGGTATTGTATAAGAATCAGTTGTAGGAAAAGAAACAAGAAAAAGAAAAAAGAGAATACACAGTGCTTGACAATATCACAAGAAAGTGTTGGTGCCTAAACATCATAATGATCAAAAGCCAGAACAACAACCACAACAACAACAAGCACCTCAAACACCTGAAGGTGGTGTTAGAAGATCTACTAGGATAAATAAACCCCCTGAACGACACTCTCCTTCATTATATTATGTATTGTTAACTGATTCTAGTGAACCAGAATGTTATGAAGAAGCGGCGTAGCTAGAAACCAGGAAGAAGTGGGAGCAAGCCATGAAAGAAGAGATGGACTCCTTAGCATATAACCAAACTTGGGACTTAGTCAAGTTGCCTACGGGTAAAACAACATTGTAGAATAAATGGGTTTACAAGTTGAAGGAAGAAGAAGGAGGTAGAGAAAGGTATAAAGCTAGACTTGTGGTGAAAGGGTTGCACAAAAAAAGGGTATAGAATTTGATGAGATATTTTCTCCTATTGTGAAAATGACTTCAATTAGAACTATTCTAAGTCTAGTAGCAACTGAAGATTTGCATGTTGAGCAGTTAGATGTAAAGACAACCTTTCTCCATGGGGATTTGGAGGAAGAGATATATATGCAGCAAGCATAAGGATATGAGGTAAAAGGGGAGGAGAAACAAGTGTGCAGGTTGAAGAAGAGCTTGGATGGCTTAAAATAGGCTCGAAGGTAGTGGTATCTAAAATTTGATAGGTTTATGTCTGAACAAGGTTATACTAGGTGTCACTCTGATCATTGTGTTTATCTCAAAAGGCAAAATGATGGCAACTATATTATATTGTTATTGTATGTAGATGACATGCTTGTTATAGGTTCTAACATGAAAGAAATAAGTTTACTCAAAAGGAAATTGGCAAACTCATTTGCAATGAACAATTTGGGTGCTGAAAAACAAATCCTTGGTATGAGAATAACTAGAGAAAGGAAGAATTGCAAACTAACATTGTCTCAAAGTGAGTACATAGAAAAGGTGTTGAAAAGGTTTAATATGCAGAATGAAAAACCAGTTAGTATACCTTTGGCTGGCAATTTAAAATTAAGAAAGGAGATGTGCCTAAAGACCCAAGAAGACATGGATTATATGTCTAAAGTTCCATATGCATCAACAGTTGGAAGCTTAATGTATGCAATGGTCTGCACAAGGCCAGATATTGCACATGTAGTGGGAGTTGTAAGCAGGTACATGAAAAATCCAAGAAAAGAACATTAGATGGCGGTGAACTGGATTCTCAGGTATTTGAGAGGTACCACAAATCAAGCATTATGCTTTGGTGACTCAAAAATTTCTCTACGGGGATATGTTGATGCAGATATGGCAGGTGACAAAGATAACTAGAGGAGCACTACAGGATATGTATTTACTATATGTGGAACAACAGTAAGTTGGGTGTCAAAACTACAAGGTGTTGTTGCACTCTCAACTACAGAAGCAGAGTATGTTTCTGCTATAGAGGCTAGTAAAGAAATGATTTGGTTACAAAGGTTTCTAGATGAATTGGGTAAGAAGCAGTAGTTGGGTAGGTTATACAGTGATAGACATAGTGCCATACATCATGCAAAGGACTCTGCATTTCATTCCAAGACTAAACATATACAGCTCAAGTACCATTTCATATGATCAGTGTTGGAATATGGACAGTTGAAGCTGGAAAAGACACACTAGCCAAAATCCTGCAGATATGTTAACAAAATTTGTAACCAGAGAGAAACTAAGAATCTTCTCAGTTTCAATTGGTCTTTAAGTATGATGAAGAAGATGAGAAATAGCCAGGTCCAAAGTGGAGTCACTGTCTAGCAAATGAAGCAGTGGTGGAGTTGCCATCATTAGTCTCCAAGTGGGAGATTGTTGGGTGTGGAGCCTGATTATCTTCTGTATTCAAAGTTATCGCCACATTGGACCCCAGTTCGAAATGAGGTGGAAATGTCGCGCATAAAATATTCGCTGCGGGGGGGGTCCAGTGGGGGGAGGTTGTGACCTTTGGGGATCCCCCCCTGGTGGGGGTGTTTCAGGGGCAGCACCCTTGAAGCTAAGAATAGATGTAAAATTGCCTTGTAAAATGTTGTAATTTTGTAGTCAATCTTACCCATTCATTAGGAAGAGATCTGACAGTAGAAGTTATGTTTAATTTAGGTTTTTCTTGCCATATAAGGCAACCGCTCGCTATATATGAGGGAATTGTACTATGTCTATGTATATCTATATTTTGAGTGAGGAAGAGAGAGGAGATTGAGAGCGAAGAGGGAGTTACAGTGGATCTATTGTAGGTTGTATCTCTTATTTTGTTGGATAATATAATAAAACAAGGACTGGTTGTTTCTCCATGGATGTAGCCCAAACTAGGTGAACCACGTATATCTGTGCCTCTCTTGTTTTATACGTTTTCTACGTTTATATTTTTGCAATATTTTATGTGTTCCATTGCTCTGTAATATATAATTTTCTAACACCCATGTAGTATGAGGGGTGAACCATGCTCTACTACCACTCCGTAACACCTTCCTCCCACATCTACCCAAGCAACCGGTCAACCAGGGTAAACATGCGATGATAGGCCACTATGATATGATTCAACCTCCTAAGTCATGTTAAGGAAGTGGAATTAATAGGACCACACCATACATACATTCAAAATCAGCTTCACTACCCTCAGGAACCAATCTAATACTTTAAACATATTTCCCTTAGGTCCCACTAAACTTTTGGACAACTTAAGCCTCAGTCATTCTCATTCTATAGGCATGGCAGCATTTAGAAACCCATAGTCGCACTCACAGTCTTACCTGCCAGCATCGAGAGACTCATTTAGTTAGTGCTATGATAGTGTCCCTATGATTTAAGCCACTTTTTCCAGCACAGAGCCCAATTCACTGCCCAGAATTGAGCCATCTCTTCAGAACAATAAAATAACATGGAAATGGCAGTATTACAGCAAATACTTATTAAAGACTTTGACTGGACCCCTATTATCCATGACAAGTTTTTCATCAAACATATTATGAATATGTAAACTACAGGTGTAAATGACATATACAAGCATAAGGGTCTCATACTTACCTAAGATTCACCATGAAGCATTGATTCCTCAACACATTAACTCCCATTCCATCCATTGGACCATAGATACATAGTTTATTCATGTACAAGGAGAAACAAGATGAGAGTGATACATAAACATATACATAACTAGCATAGTAGGGGAAAAGATACCCAAGAAAACACCGCCATATAAACCTAATATAATCCATTATAATTATCATATAAATACATGGACAAATAACCTCTTATTGATGATGAAAAATCCAAACCCAGGATGGGAATTCCACATTCCACCTGACTGTAGAATGGTTGAGCCAAATCTCCCTTCAATGATTCACCCCCATGCCATATTCAATCATGAATGTGGGATCTCGAAAAACACATCAATTAAGACACATCCAAGGCTTCCAGAGGACATCCACCTCTACCCATCAAACAATGGTTCAACCTCACGGTCAGACATCACAAAACCATCATCAGATTGGTCATTATCCTAGCCATCCATGACTGTGGAGTGTATGTTCAACCAAGGATCCAAGACTAGTAACTCAACCCACATTTTTTACCAAGCTCCACATCATTTATCCAACCAAGTTTCCAAGACTAGTAACTCAACCCACCAAGGGCTCAAGAGCATCTGTCCAACCAAGGCTATGAGAAAAATAACTAAACCCAAGCTAAGGAAACATGAGAACCAACCAAAAACATAATAATGGAAATAAACCCACAATCACCATGGATTTTGAGGAAATGACAAGGCTAGGCAATCCAATGTCAATCTCGACCATATTCCATGCCAATGACGATCAAAACCAATAACCCACATGCATATGTCATGCATGCAAAAACTAGTGAAGGAAACATACATGCAACTCAGTACCTACAAGTAAATCTGATGTATTTGTTGATCCTGATGCCCTCTTGTGCTTTCTTGCTCTTCCTTTTCCTTCTTACTCCAAGAATCCAAGTATGCCACACCCACCAAGAGTGCTTCAAGAAAACTCTAAGTCTCCAAGAGTATGAAAGAGAGAGAGTGAGTAATGAGAGAGCTCCAAAACGAAACTGACCACGTCTGAGCCAAGAGCTTACACCAACTAAGAACTTGCCAATTAATCCTTAGAAGCATTTTTATTAACGAGGCCTTTATTTTTTTCATTTTCCATTATTTTCCTTCATTTTCCTCCTCACATGAAACTTGTGACATTTCACCTTCCTTTTCTCTCCTAATTTCCATTATTTTCATAAAAAAATGTGCCAAAACTGTCATTTTTCCTTTCCAAATCCTTAGCCAATGCCTTTGCCAATTTCCTAAGCCATAATAAACTGAATCAACACCCATTAGGATGTTTCCCCTACCATTCAGATTGGAATATGTGTTCCATCATCGTGGCCTTATATATATTTTTACATGGAATTTTCACCAGGGTGGTTACAGAGAAAGAGGGATAAATATTGATGGGCGAGAGGTGGAGATAGTGCGAGGGAATCCATGGGCAAGAGAAACAATGGAAAGGGGGAGAAAGATAATGCCATAGATGGAAGTGGGAGAAAGAGAGCAAGTATATTTTTCATGATCAATCCTCATGATTAGAGTGTTCTCTCTATGTGACCTTCTGATTTTTAGTCTCTCTTATAGATATGTTAATGTTCAATATGAATTTATATTCTTCTATTCAGATCCTACTAATATTAGAGTTCAAAGGTTATGTTGTTGACTGTTATCATCAGAATTAAAGTGCGTCTGGTCTTGAGATAGGCATCACTGTCCCTTGAGAGGAAGTTTTTAAAACTTTTGTAGTGCTTAAAAAATGTGTACCATATTTTTACGTCATCTAATATTAATTGTTGGCTTTTGTTGATTATATAGAGATGTTGAAATTATTAGAAATATTACTAAAGCATCTACATTTTAGTTTTCCTAATTTTCTTGGCTACTATAGTAATCATTTGCAATTGACAAAAACTCAAAAAAATATGATATTATTTATTTATTTATTCCTTTTTAATACGATATAGGGGAATATGTAAGGTCAATATTGATCTTTTTTCAAAATTTCATTATATGGCATGAGTGAAGACAAGCCACAACATTGTCCACTTAGTTTTTATTGATATTTTTTAACTATTGTTATAGCACTGTGTAATTAAATTACTTGATCCACTTAATACTGATATATTTTGATTTTTTATGGGAGATAGAAGTGTATGTCACATTCAATATATAATAATTTTAGACTACAATTAAAAGGAATTGGTGAGTTGTAATCAAAACATAAAATCATTAGAGTTTCTAGAAACTTGGAAAAATGTGAACAATTATTGTGATAATTATATTCTTCCTCTACTTTTTATCCTTTATTCCTTGCAACATTCTCCATATATCTATCCCTAATGTTACTATCTTACTTACTTTTATAATGTGTTCCAATCATTGTGATATTTTAGTATACATGGATCCTAACATGAAGCTCTTGCCTCCAAGTTGGTCATCAATAATCATGTTGATAAAAGATTTTCATAGATCAAGAGTTTGAACTAAGGTGTATGGGTGAATGACTATACATACATACATACATATGTATATATACATGTATGTATGTATGTATGTATGTATGTATGTATGTATGTATGTATATTCCTTATTGGTTAAAAAAAAGTCTATTTATCAAAATGATTTGTGGCTAAAATAGGTTGTTGTATCATTCTATAGTGAAGTTTTTTCCTTTTCATATGGTTTGCAATATTTTATGATATAGGTTCCCTTTGTATATTACTATAGAAATAAAATAGAGGGGAACACTTCTATGGTGCCTTCCATACAAAAAAAAAAATGCTTGGATGGAGGTTTCCCTTGAAGTTCACTTGTTGTCTTGTAGATGTGTATAGAAACATTAAATTTTAAACAATTATTTTCTTCTATCCTTGAGATGTAATGATATTATATTTTGATATTTGGCAATAGGTACCATCCTTTGAATTTTGTATAAGTGGTGATCTCCTTTAAAGACAAAATGTATTGATGTTTAGTATCACTTTGTGGGATACAACGTTGAAGAATGCTTCAACATGTATTCAAGAAGAGAGTACATTATTAAAAGAAGTGTAAGAACATACATGTAACTCAAGAGAAGTGATAACATATAGGGAAGGACATACAACCAAGTAATTATTCATGTTTATGATTATTTATACAGTAGATACAAAGTTGGAGGGGTCATACCTTCTTCCAAATATTCACTCTTTATGTGCACTTACCCTTTATTACATATGTAAGGATATATTACTTAATATCTTCTTTCTAAAGTATGGTGACTATTATAAGAGCCTAAGAGGCTTCTCAACAAAAATTTTTAGGAATGTTGCAGATTCATTAACAATGTTTGTGATCACTAAGAATTTTTTTTGGTGTAGATAAACAATGGGAAATGCTTCCCTTGGTTATTGATCATTTAATATTACGATCCATGGTATGTGAAGGAAATAACAAGTGGGAGAATGTTGGATATGTGTTATATTCTTCATATGACAGGTGCCACATACTATGCATCGATATGGGAGCAATAGGAGCAACTAGTTCAAGCCCATCCTATTGTAGGTATAGGTGTTTTTCTCCCAAGAAGAATATTTTGGACAACTTTTGGTATGTTTTTGGCCTATTTTTTTATGTTTTGTAGTTGACTTTTTCAACCAATTGTAATGTAATTCCAATCAAGGAATCTAATCCATGTGAATGGATTGGAGTTTTGTATGTTACAAGAACCTATATGTTATATGATAAATAAATAGTTTATATGATGAAAAAAGTTAGAGGTGTGACTCTAAACATGTTGGAATTCTTAGTTAGGATTTGTATGGTTGATATTTGAGTATTATGTATGATTTCCACTATTTATTTTTCTATTAACAAAAAATATGTGTATTTATTACTTACCATAAAAGTTTAATACTTAAATTGTCATTGTAATCTATAACTTGTACTTGTACTTGGCTTGCTTACTATTCTAACAACACTTAATATATATTTAAAATTGGAAGCTAGTTATGAAAAGTGTTATCCATCACTTCAAACTTCAACTATTTTGGATTTATTCTATCTTTAGAACCCTAATACTTTTAATGTGATGAACACTATGTGAAACCTATTTATTGGATATTGATGTGTCCCTATTTTCTGTAGATTGAATTCTATATTCATATCTCGATTATGATCTATTGAAGTGGAAATAGTAAATGTTTTCAAATTTTCAATACCCACTTTCTTAGGACTAACCTCTTTTTCAAATTTCCACATTTCACCTTTATAAGAGTTGAGTTGTACATGAAATTTCTAAGAATTTACCTTTTAAAATGGTAGCAAAAATTACATCATGATTCAACCCTCAACTAACCTCTTAAAAAAACAAACCTTGTAACTATATAATCATGCATATGTGGATGCAAATATTTAGTGGAGAAATTTGAGATTCTACCATTCATTCCTGTAAATTTGGTATAAATTTAGTGCTTTCCTTTCAAGGATTTAATTTAGTAAAAGCGTGAATTTAAGCTACCTTTTTTTCTCTAAAACTAAAATTATATGCTTGGGTGACTTCTCCCTTGAGAATTCAAATGAATGGCATATTTTGAAACATGAGTGGCATCTTGGTTGACATGATATTTACCTACATGGAATTTATTTACTCATAATTCTTTAGATATCCCCCCTAGCCCACATGTTAAGACTCAGGTCCTACCTTTTCCATGATGGTATGATTTGATACATGTGATTTTTATTAAAGAGTTCATGTATCGGCAATGCTCTGGTGCGCCTTTTGATTTCTCATTCTAGGAAAAGTGTTTTCTAAAATGTCTTCGTAATTTTAGTGGAATGTGACGTTTGAACAAAGTGTCCTATAAATTCTTGTGGAATGTAACCTCAAAATAAAGTATTCTATTGTAGCATTAGCAATGCTCTCTTCAAAATATGAGGGTGCAATGTTTGAGCTAGAGTGATGGAGGCCTTTTGATTTCCCATTCTAGGAAAAGTGTTTTCTAAATGTCTTCTTAATTTTATTGGAATGTGACGTTTGAACAAAGTATCCTATAAATTCTTGTGGAATGTAACCTCAAAATAAAGTATTCTATTGTAGCATTAGCAATTCTCTCTTCAAAATATGAGGGTGCAATGTTTGAACTAGAGTGGTGGAGGATGATTTTGTTGATTTATGTGTGTAGGTTATTGTTGTATGTTTTTGAGTTTCTTTCTTAAACAATATTCCCAAATTGGAGTTCTTTAGTATTTTACAGACCCTAATAGCATTCTATTGTAGTATTAGCAATGCTCCCTTAGAAATATTAGAGTGCAATGTTTGAACTAAAGTGATGGAGGATGATTTTGTTGATTTATGTGTGTAGGTTATTGTATATTTTTGAGTTTATTTCTTAGATAATATTCCCAAATGGAGTTATTTATAATTTTACAGACCTTAATATAACTTCCTGCAGCCTTTTGCTTATCAACATTCCTATAGATTTTTATGATAGCATGTGTAATGACTTTTCTTTATATTCTTGTCATAGCATTTGTAACAATTTTCCTCTGGCTTCCTATTGGATCCTATGCTAGTTTATAGAGTGTGTTGGAACATGTTGTAGTGGAAGGGGGGTAATGGATGAGTAGAGTGAATGGTGTAAAATATGAATATGTATTTTTTTCACAACCATGAATAATGAAATGAGTGTAATGTAAATAATGTTTGATGTAGGTGATAAATAAAGTGTAAGTGATGAGGTGAAGTAATGTTGTAACTATGTTGTAACATCTTTAGAATACATATTTATGTGTTATGTAACCAACTCACAAAATAGAAGAGAAGATAGATCAACGACTTCAATATCAGCCTCTTCGAGGGGGAAACGTCATTTACATTACACAAAAGAATAATTCTTCAATGATAAAAGTGACAAAACCTCCTTTCTATATGTAGGATTCTAAGGGGTCACAATATAATCAAAGTCGACATAACAATAATAATACAAGGGCACAACAATAACAATAAGGAATACAATGACAATAGTAATTGGAGAATCACTAGTATTATAGGGACCCAACATGCCCTTATCCATCAAAAAAGTGTTGTCGTCAATGCTTGAGTAGTTATAGATGCTTATATATAAAATTAGGTCCTTCTATCTTGATACGTCCTTCTATATTCATAGTTTGAGGAGTGGTATTTCTAGCCAATGCATTACAAGATATGGTCGGATTCATTTATTCTTCTTCTAGGGTTTGTTCCTGGTGATATCCTCTTCTTTTGACATTTCTTGTTCCTTTTATTCCTCCTCTTCACAATCTATGTAAATTAATTTCTTCTCAGCACACTTATGAGCTTTAGTGTATTTTCTATGATAACTGTAACAAATCCCTTTTGCTATTTTTTCTTCCAAGTGTTGTGGTGTCAACCTTGTAGGTTGTGGAAGGTTATGGAAAACAACACTTCCATCTTTGTAGTTGTGAGTGGTAAGCTTCCTTGTTTACATAATTTTGATTTCCATTTTTCTTGTCAACCTTAATGCCTTCTCTAATGAATCAGGTTCCCGAAGGCGAACTTCATGTTGGATGATATACTTTAAAATCCCTATGACCACATAAATCCTATACTCCTCTAGAATGTATTTTTCCTTATATTCAATTTTTTGAAGTCCTCAATGTGCTCCATCATTGAACCATTTTTTTTTAGAATTATAAATTGGCTAAAAAAAGTGATTCTTTTTGTATCCTCATAATGTGCTATCATTTCTTCTATAAAAATTGCCCAAGTGAAAATTTGTTTATGAGAGAAAAGTCATCGATACCATACAAAATAATTTGGTTCCAAATATAAAGTTGCAATGCATACCTTTTGTGTGTTTTTCACATTATGTAGATCGAAATATTGCTCCATCTGTAGTATCCATGTTACAGGATCCTTACCATCAAACTTCCTCATATCGATCTTTGGAACATGGTGGGTCTTCAATCCACCATTAGAGTCTATGAAATCATGATTAAAATTTCTTTTGTTCTCCTCAGGAGTTTCCTTTACTACCCTTTCACCATTAGCAAGCATTTCTTGTAGAAAATTTGTCAAATATGTCTTCAAATCTTCCATGTTGCCTTTAATTTTTTCTTCTATACCATCCATCT
This sequence comes from Pinus taeda, assembly GCA_000404065.3. NCBI lineage: Eukaryota > Viridiplantae > Streptophyta > Pinopsida > Pinales > Pinaceae > Pinus > Pinus taeda. The sequence goes on from APFE030059492.1 coordinate 34,784, forward strand.
TAGCTTCCATGCCTTTCTTTAAACAATCCATATTAGCTTCCATGTATTTCTTTAAACTATCCATCTTAGCTTCTATTACTTTTTGTGAGAGTGAATTTTGTTGCACTTGGTCTCATAATTTTGATATATCATGTTGCATTTATTCCTCTTCTTCACGAGTCATGTTAGAGATTTCAGGTTGCTTACTAGGTGTTTCAATTTTCTTTCTTTGAGGCATCAATTAGTGATAATAATGCTTCACTATGCCCTTTGAATTCCTTCAAACTAAATTTTCAAACCAATCTTATAAAAAAAAAAACAAAACAAAACTACATACCTTTTTTCACTTTGTAGGAGATCGATATTGAATCTCTTGTATATCTATAATTTTGGCGATCTAAGGTCTGAAATTTCATCCTACGGTAACCCTCTGAGTTCTCTTTCTAACCCTGCAAGTCTGATCAAGATTGGATTCTCCAAGGAATACCACTAACCGAATTATAGACTGTTTCAGTAGAGCGAGTTTGTACGAAATGCCACGTGTCACTTTTTCAACCTTAGGACCTAACACCAATACAAAAAAAACTAGTGGTTGTCCTCTTTCTTTAACTTTTTATGAACTTTCAATCTGATGCCCAGAGAGAAAGTTATGACGATTTTCCCTAGGTCACATGTTTGAGATATAATTCGAGAGCCTATTAGAACTCTAACTTACTTGGATCCTATCTCCAAAAATGTAGCATGAAATGACCTAAAATTCAGATCTGAGGCTCATCGAGATTTCTTCTCAAATGGGTTTTAATTTCAACTTCTGAAACATCGTATAAATAAAGTTACAGTGAAAATTCCATGATGACCTGTTAGGAGGAGTGAAACCCTACAATCCAAAGTTGTGATACCAAATGTTATGTAACTAACTCACAAAATAGAAGAAGTGATAGATCAATGGCTTCAAAATTAGCCTCTTCAAGGGGGAAACCTCCTTTACATTAAACAAATGAATAATTCTTGGATCATACAAATGACGAAACCTCCTTTCTATATATAGGAGTCTAAGGGGTCACAATATAATCAAAGGCGACATACCAATAATAATATAAGGGCACAACAATAACAATAGTGGGCTTATATTGAGCACAATAATAACAATATGGGGACAATAGTGGTACAACAACAACAATAAGGGTTACAATGACAATAGCAGTGGGGGAATCACTAGTATTATATGGACCTAACATTATGTGTGATGATGTAATGGTGAAGTTGTTTTCTAAGATCTTGATTAATAAATTGTTGTTAAAGAGATTTTAAATAGGTATATTTATTCTTCAAACGTTGTTTATGATATTTTCTCATGGAAATAAAATTTTAGAGAAACCATGAAAATAAAAGTGAATGGCAACCTAAAAGTCCATATAAGAATTTAAAACTCTATCTTAATACCTTTCATTGGTTTCTTCGTGGAGAATAGTTGAAAACTAAATATTGTATTGAAATCTAAGTGTGGGCTTAAGATTCATGTTACGACATGATTTTAAATTTTATATGAGACTATGATTATTTGAAAACTACATATTAGCTAGACAATGGTTGAGCTAGAGCGTTGATGTGATAATCATACTAACCATTTCTAAGCAATAGTGTTGATGAGAATTTGATTTCTATATAAATACCAAAAATTTCCATTTTGAAGTGTGCTCTTATTTTTTTAATTCTACGTAGTTTCTTAGTAACATAACCTCATTGCATGCTTTCTTGGAGTTATGGAATTAAATATATAGATTTATGACTATGAAAAGTATGATGTGGCGTATACATATGCACCAGTGACGAGGTTTTATTATGGTGGATGCAAATTTATATTGGAGGTCTTCAAAGTTGCATAATCAATAAATTTGGTTGTAGTGTGGTTGATTCATATTAATAATGGAGGGCATCAAATTTGTACAATATATAAATTTGATATCCTAGATATTGATTTTTATAATATTATAGAATACTTATCTGTGATAACATAGATTCTTGGAATGGTTTGTGGATTATTCCTCTTTTCTTATATTTTCGTGTGGGAAGTTCAATTGTAATGATATTTGGTACTCCAAACACTAAAAAGAAGAGACATAATTTATTCTTTACTCTTCTTCAGGAAATTGGTGCCACTACTAATTCTCACAAGTGCGTTTCCCTCACGAGTGTGTTTCCCACAGTTTCATGATGAGATTTTGAACATGATAAAATTTTCTTTCTATTTTTTTACTTTATGAGCTGAGACTTGCCTCTAAAGCCTTTTCAAGAAATTACTTTTCCTACCTACCTCAATGAGGTTTTCATCTTTCCTTTTTTTCTCTATATGATCTTCATTTCTTTACACTTGAGGTAAGGGTCTATTTCATTCACTTCATAATTTTGGATCTATAATTTGTGCTACTACTACATAATCTATTGTTTTTTATTTAACTCTTTGTATTTTTATTTTAATCAATCTCCTTATGCCAAAAAGATTTATCTTTCAATCGATCTTCTTATGCTTAATAATAAACCTAGCTTGACATAAAGCTAGCTGCAAATATAATGACACTTAGATCTCATAGATGTTGGGATTTTTTAATTTTACTAAAAGAGATAAAATAATATTGGTGTTTTATTTATGTTAAGAACAGACATAGAAATAACAAAGTTTCTCTGTCACTTTGGTGCTAAAAGCGTCCTAGTAACTTACATATTCATTTTATCATTTTCCTTGGACATGCCATATTTTTGGAATTTCTTTTTATTAAGAAGACAATAATAAACAACACTGCATAGTTAGCGCTTCCCTGCAACTTAATTCAATTATTGAATTTTGAAATGTATGAACTAACTATAGTATTTGAAGAAGGGCTACTTTGTAAATATTCTTGCTTATTTTAGGTATCCTTAAATTAGAGGCCCATGTCACAAATGTTATCAAATGTATTATTATAATAAACATACATAAACATATGTTATAAACATTTACTAGGGTCAACCTAATTTTAAATATTAAATTAGTTTGTTTATACGTAGGGCCCTAATAACATGAAAGTGTTTATAAATAATGTTATAATATCAAATAATAGATATTAAATAACTTAACGTGAATTTTAGTAAATTAACCATTAGTTATACATGGTTTACGATAATATGTACTTTGGCTTATTTGTACATAAACACAATAATATCATTAGATAGTGATAATATTATAATATTATTGTCTCCATAGGCTATTATATGCGTTTAAGTATGGAATTGTCTGTCAACTTTTTGTACGTGTTATCCTTCCTAATGTATACTCTATTATGTCTGTCATTGGCAGGTATTATGCATTAGGTTTCTGTTTGACCATCTAATTTGGTAAAAAATGTTAAATAATTTTCAATTTTACAAAGTAAATCTTTAACAATTACTTTTTGAGATATAATTTTGGGATTCAACTGTGTTAAGTAAGTCATTCACGTATGACCATTTCCATGAGAGGTAGTTGTAACTAACTAATTTCTCATTATTTTTGAATAGTTAACTTAACAGTCATTGCGTCGGGTGATGCTCACACGGGTGAAGGGGTGAAGAAGTGGGATTGAAACTAATGAAATGACTTACTTAACGCAATTGAATCCAAAAATTATATCTAATATAATGCACTGCCTAAACCCCTTAATACTTAAATTACTTTTTTATTTATTGCAATATTTTTAATCAACATTTATTTGCTGTAATTTTAAAAATATTATTATTCCATAATTCTTACTTAATTCGTGATTGCACAATAATAAATAATAACTTATAAGTAAACGGTTAATAACATTTATGTTTATTTGTAACTAAACATTAATGGTTCCACTGATATACTGAGTTGAAAAAATTCTATAAGATTTTTGTATATTTCCAGTAGCTCTTAGATAGAATTTATTAGGATACTTGTCCTCCTAAATATAAAGGAAACTTGTGGGCTAGGAAACATGTGCCCATTGTAATTTACTGAACTTTGCCATTGCTTTTCTTGGAGTACACGTCTGCATTAATGCTTATTAGACTCTATGACCAGATGTTCAGAATCTATGCGATAAGCTTTTACCTTTTTCCACAATCTAATATTACACTTGGTTAGGGTATGTGATGTCTTACTGCATAAACAAGGTCGAGACTCGTACAATATAAATTATATTACTGATGGAGTACATCTGCCATCATTACATAATAAGAGGTGAAAGAATTGAACCATAGCATTTTAGATAAATGAATTTAAATATGGTTTAAAAATAATAATTTATAATTTATAATGTTTGGACAACTTAGATTTAATGTCAACATCATTTTGTTTTAATACAAGATGCAAGGAATAATAAACAAATTATTCTTACTTTCAATTTAAAAATCAATAAAAAAATATTTACTTTATATCAATTTAACACGCATCATTATAATAAAATAGCTAATATTTAAGAAGTTAAATTAAAAATATAAATTCATTATCCTAAATTCAAAAAATTATCTAATTTATAATTCTATCAAATAATAGAATGATTAGCATCATTCTTAAAATATTTAAAATATTAATAAAGTGAAGAGTCGCCACTTAAATGATATCAAACAAAACATCATATACATGAGCATTAATCACAAGTTCATTATGCTATACTTGAAAGATTATGTAGTTTTATATAAATTTATAATTTTTACCGTTTTGGAGTCGGGCCATAAATTATATCAAACAAAGTGTCACTTATAAAAGCATCATTCACGAATAAAATTCTAAAATAATAATTTTAAATATAATTATTATTCTACATTAAATTGTACAATATAATTAATATGCAAGTACATCTGCCATCAATAAGAGTGAAGAATTGAAGCCAATAGTATTTAGATAAATGAATTTAAATACTGGTTTAAAAATAATAAATTTTAATTTATAATGTTAAACTCTGAAAAAGTTTCATAAATTATTGGACAACTTAGATTTAATATCAACATCAATTTTTTTTAATACGTGCGGCTGTAGGGAATAATAAGGAAAATAATACACTGGATGTATGAACTCTAATTAATATAATATGATTTGTGTTGGAGTTAGTGGTAGAAAGTAAGGATTTTATTACCATTGGACAAGATTCAATTCCCATGTTTGTTTCTATGAAGTCAATAGAGTTGATAGAGGAAATTAACTAGTTCTCCTGTAAATTTTCAACTTTGACTAACCCTTCACAAAAACATTAATTCATAACATGAAATAATAATTTTAATTAAAATTTATATTTAGTGAATTTTATTTTATATTAAGCACCATACAATATATTGAAATAAGACACTCCTATACAACTAAGAGGGAGACACTGAATTAAATTCTATCTCCTCTCCTCCATGGCATACTTTTTCTCCAAGCCAATCAATTCCGTGGCATATTGACATTTTCATTAAATTTTTATGCATCATGCATCTTCATTATCAATTGAACTCCTACTGTGTTTACAGTGTTTTCATGTTAGAACGGGCTGATAATGAAACTTGATTCTGAAATATAGGTGATCAGAGCATACATAACACACAAGCAGATTTATACTCAGAGACTTAGATGGCAAAAGTAGAGAACAATTCACAAAGACACACAAATGGAGAAAGAACAAGATTACTCAGTCAGAAACAGTGGAATAGATAAAACAATTACTGGAGAATAGAAATCACTTTGCATTACATAACAGGCTTGGCCCTTGGCTTGCTTTCCTTGGCTAGAGAAATTACAAATTTGTAGAGGCAGAAGAAGGATCTAGAATCCTGTATGTGATTCAGATGGAGATCTAGAATGATCTAGAAACTAATGGCAGTGTAGAAAATTCTAGAAACTATTGGCGGTGTAGAAGAATCTAGAATCCTGCATGTGATTCTAGAAACTATTGGCGGTGTAGAAGGATCTAGAATCCTGCATGAATTTGGCTTCATGCTTAACATTCTCCCACTTGAAGCCAAATAAGAGTCATCAAGTCACACCGAGTCCTACCATTCCTCTACATAACTCATGTTTATTTCGTGGTAGAATCTTAGTGAGCATATCAGTAGGGTTCCTACCTATATGGATCTTTTCCAAGGATAATTGTTCATCCTCCAACACATGCCGGATCCAATGGTACCTTAAGTCACTGTGTTTGGTTTTTGAATGAAATGTTGGGTTTTTCACCAAGTGAATGGCACTCTAACTATCGCAATATAACACATACTTTTCTATTGCTATCTCTCCTAGGAATTGCTACATCCACAACATCTCTTTACAAGCTTTTGTTGCAGCTATGTACTCTGCTTCTGATGTAGAGAGGGCTACTATTCTTTGTAGCCTTGACACCCAAGACACTGTTGCACTTGCAAATGTATACAAATAACCTGTAGTGGACTTTTCAGTATCCATATCTCTAACAATATCCACATCTGTAAATCCTTCAAGCACAGTCTCATCATGACCAAAACATAAACAATAATGACTAGTACCCTTGAGATACCTTAAAATCCATTTTACTACTTGCCAATGTTGTTTGCCTGGATTGGCAAGGAACCTACTCACTACTCCCACTGAATATGCAATGTTTGGTCATGTGCATACCATCGCATACATCAAATTGCCAACTACTAAAGCATAAGGAATCTTTCTCATCTCTTCTTTCTCCTTGTCATTACTAGGACATAATTTATTACTCAGCTTGAAGTGAGTTGCAAGGGGTGTACCAACTGGCTTGGAATCCTTCATATTAAACCTATCAAGCACCTTCTTGATATATTTTTCTTGTGACAGACACAACCTTTTGTTTTTCTTGTCACACATAATCTGCATGCCCAATATCTGTTGTGCTACTCCCAAATCCTTCATTGCAAATTTTCTACCCAAATCTTTCCTCAATCTATTGATCTTATTCTTATCATGCCCAACAATCAACATGTCATCCACATATAACAATAATATGATATACTTTCCTTTATCATACCTCTTGATATAGACACAGTGGTCAACTTCCAACCTCTGAAAACCATGTTCCAACATGAATGAATCAAATTTCTTGTACCATTATCGAGGTGCCTGTTTCAACTGATAGACTCTTCTTCAACCTACAAACAAGGCCTTCTTTGCATTTTTCTATGAAGCCTTCTGGCTGCTCCATATAAATTTCTTCCTCTAATTCACCATGAAGGAATGCAATTTTTACATCTAACTGTTCACATTCTAGGTATAAAGCAGCAACTAGACCAAGAATGACTCTAATGGATGACATTTTAACAACACGTGAGAAAATTTCAGTGAATTCAATACCTTCTTTTTGGCCAAAACATTTCACCACCAGCCTTGCTTTATACCTCTCCTTCTTTTCGTCACCTTCATGCTTAATCATATACACCTATTTGTTTTGTAGAGCCTTTCTACCTTTTGAGAGGTTTACAAAGTCCCAAGTTTTATTTTCCTGCAAAGAGTTCATTTCTTCTTCCATTCCTTACTGTGCTCAAATTTACAAGATTCTTTGAAAACAATTAAGTTCACCTTCATTAGTCAACAAAATATAGTTTGAAGGAGGATACCTTTGTGAAGGCTTATAAGGCCTAGAAGATTTGCAAACCAACTGTGGTGGTGCATTATCAAGTTGAATCTCCTGTAAAGGTTCCTACAAGATTCCTTCTTCTTTTTGTTCATCATTTTCCACTTGTTGTTCTTCATGCTCCTGAATTTGTTGTTCATTTTCTTGTATTGGTGATATGTTTTCCTCTTGCTCTTCAAACCTATCAATAACCTTCTTGACCTCCAACTCACCTACAATCCTCTTGAACATTTCTGACTCATTAAATATAGCATCCCTACTTCTAATAATTTTATGTTTGACTGGATCAAATAGACTATAACCAAGATCTTCATCTGCATATCCCAAAAAAATGCATTTCATATATTTATCATCTAGCTTAGTTCTATTTTCTTTGGGAATATGTATGAATGCTTCACATCCAAAGATTTTCAAGTGAGAGTAATTTAAATTCTTACTAGTCCAAACTTCTTCAAGGAGCTATCATCCAAGGCTGTAGTTGGAGATCTATTTATGAGGTAGAAAGTGGTCCTGACTGCTTCAACCCAAAAATTCTTCTCCAAACCGGAATTGGACAACATACTTCACACCTTTTCCATAATGGTGTGGTTCATCCTTTCTGTGACACCATTCCATTGAGGAGTACTAGGCATAGCCTTCTCATGCTTTATGCCAAACCTATTACAATATTCCTTAAATGCATTTAAGCAATATTCTCCACCATTATCTATTCTTATTCACTTCAGCAATTTGTTAGTCTCTCTTTCAACTGCAACATGGAATTTTTGAAATATTCCAAACACTTCACTTTTATTTTTCATAGGATATGCCCAAACCTTTCTGAATGCATCATCTATAAATGTTACAAAATATGATGCTCCTCCTAATGATTTGATGTTAACAAGCTGAAACACATATGAGTGTACCAATTCTAACACATTTTTCTTTCGATCATGGCCACCTCTAAGGAATGAAACCCTTCTTTGCCTACCATATATACAATGCTCACAAAGATCAAGATTATAGGATTTCAAACCTAGCAATGAATTTTTACCAACAAGGATTTTTAAGCCCTTCTCTCTCATGTGACCCAAACGCTTATGCCACATATCTGTTGAATTTCCTTCTTTTGGGACAGCAACCAAATCTGATTTTTCCTATCAGTGTCTTCAATGTGTATAATGTTCCTGTCTTGGGTCCTTTCGCCACGACCAATGCACCTTTGCTAATTTTACAGCCTCCTTTTCCAAAGCTTGTCAAATAACCTTAATCATCCAGTGGTCCCATAGAGATTAAACTCATGCCCATTTCTAGTACATGCCTGACTTGTTTCAACAATATATCTTGTCCATCTCTCATCTTGATCTGGACATCTTCCACTTCAACAATACTACAAAAATGATTTTCCCCAAATGCACTCTACCATTATCACCAGGACTATATGAAACAAAACTATCTTTGCATGGGGTTACATGGTGAGATGCCCTAGAGTCAAGGATCCAATCAGAGCTACTACTAGATGTATATACACATGCATCTTCTACTGAAACAGTAAACAACACATCACCATCTATGGCTACACCAGTAGTCTCACCTTCATTTGTGCTAGATGACTTGTGATTTGTATTGGAAGGTCTCTGATCCTTTTGTCCTTTCTTCTAGATCGACATTCTTTCTTCATGTGCCCAGGTTTGCCACAATGAAAGAAGATGATTCTACCTCTCCTTGATTTTGATCGGCCTCTTAATCTTGATCACCCTTGCCAGCCTCGATCCATTCTCCTACCACGATTAGCTAGAGCTAGAGCCTCTCCTCCCTAGTTTCCCACAATTGACTTGTGTCGCAACTCCTCATTCATTAACTATTGCTGACATCATCAAACTTCAAGGTCCCCGTCGTTGCTTAAGTGCTCATAGCTACAATTAAATCTTCCCAACTGTCTGGCATAGAACACATCAGCAATATGACTCTAATTTCATGATCTAAAATGATTTTAATAGAGGCAAGTTGATTAGTAATAATATTAAATGCATTCAAGTGCTCAGCAACTGAAGCACCCTCCTTAATTTTGAGATTATAAAGCTTCTTCATCAAGAACACTTTGTTTAATTCCATGTTCTTCTTATATAGATCATGGAGCTTCTTCCATAATCCTTTTGTCGTCTTTTCCCCAGACACATTGAAATAAATATTCTTTTCTAAATATTGGCAGATTGTTGTGATCACCTTTCTATCTAGCTTATTCCACTCTTCATTCTTCATCAATGATGGTTTCTTTGTTGTGCCCTCAATTTGTAAATATTGATCCTTTAAAATCAATATATCCTCCATCCATGATTTCCATAGGGCAAAATTAGCCCCGCTCAACTTCTCCTGTAACTATTGTCTCCATTTTCAATCAAATTCATGCCCCAAAAAACAAAAACTCCACTTAAAAATAAAACTCTAATTTTCACTCTTTAAAATTTAGTAATAATGACCTTCCTCCTTTTAAAATGTACTTTTCAAAATTCCAACATATAATTATATATTTTCATAATAAATATAAAAAACATATATAATGTTTTAACCTTTTCACATTTCACACATACATATGTTGGTTTGAGAAGAAACTTCATGTATACATGTAAACTTGATGTGAAAAAAAACTTACGAACACCACGTTTCAACTCCAAACTCCACGAATCTCCACAGTTCAAACCCTAGCAACATGTTTCAACATAGATCCACAACCTTGTTTTTCTTGCAGCAACTATCTTTTAGTTCCAGCGTTCCTCAACTATTTCCTGGATAGATCCTTCAACAGCTCTAGAGGTAACAGCCAACATTTTAACGAATGTTGTTAGAGCAAGGCGATGGCACTAAGCGGCTTGCACAATGGATATTCGACTCTAGCTCAGATACCGGTTGTTAGACTAGAGCATACCTAACCCACAACAGATTTATACTCAGAGACTTAGCGGATTTATACTCAGAAACTTAAACAACAATATCAAAGAATAATTTCAGAGGTAGACAAATGGAGAAACAACAAGATCACTTAGTCAGAAACAACGAAATAGATGAAACAATTACTGGAGAATTGAAATCACTTTGCATTACATAACAGGCTTGGGCCTTGGCTTGCTTTCCTTGGCCAGAGAAATTACAAATTTATAGAGGCAGAAGAAGGATCTAGAATCTTGTTTGTGATTCAGATGGAGATCTGGAATGATCTAAAAACTAATGGTGGTGTAGAAAGATCTAGAAACTATTGGCGTTTAGAAGAATCCAGAATCCTGCATGTGATTCTAGAAACTATTGGTAGTGTAGAATGATCTAGAATCCTGCATGAATTTGCCTTCACACTTAACAATAGGAAACCACTTTCTGCATGCTATAAAGATAAAAATACTTTAGTCTTCAAATTATAATACTTAAAAGAGTAAAGCATCATTTGCAGCTTCAAAAGGGCAGGTAATGGGGCAACATTGATTTATATTTTTAATGGTCCCCTTAATACTTAAAAGAGTAAAGCATCATTTGCAGCTTCAAAAGGGCAGGTAATGGGGCAACAGTGATTTATATTTTTAATGGTACCCTATGAAAGTACTAGAATAAAAGCTTGGGAGATGCTAAGAAGGTTAAATTAAATTATCTCCTTTGGGATCAAAGTTGTCGGAGGCTTGCAAACATCTTTAGATATTCATCAATTGCAAGAACTTGTTAAGTTTGTTTTGAAACCAATGGATACTTGTATTTGAAGGTAGATGACAACTGCAGAAGAATGACTCGACTCTATATCTCTACAATCTATCTTTCAAAAAATTGTATATAAGAAAAGACACGTAAGAAAGAGACTGCATTCTATTTATCACTATAGGAGATTAAGGCACATAGTGAGCTAATTGGTATTTAATGAATTATTTTCAGTGAATCTATTTCACTCGCTTGAATGTGAATAAAATTGCAGCACTGTATATCTTGTCCAAAATAGTTGAAGGTCGACCATGAACAATAATTGTAATGGTGGGATCATTAATGCAATTAAAGGATAGAAAGGACTAAATGGAATGGACGACATCCAGCAAACATGAGTGAATTTCTCTGAATGTACATCTACGTTTAACGCTCAATATCATACACAGAATAAGAGGATATTTCGCAGGATTTCAGGTGGAGAGCCAAAGAAAAAACAAATTTAAAGCTATGAAGTGGGATCTCATGTTTTTAATCCGATTTGACTGTATATTGATACTAAACCCATAGTTGAGAAATTTGAAGGAAAAACGAAATTAAAGCTCCCAATCAGGGGTTAAATTTGACGGGTGACCCTACCTGTCAAGGAATTTTTTTACGACGTTTTTATTTTTACACTGCCCATCATATGACTTTTAAAATTTATTTGTACAAGTTTTATCTAATTTCAAATTGTACAATAAAAGAACAATAGTTGTGAGATAATTTTCAAACCAAAAACATAACGTGCATGATTTCTCGGTTGTATACAACGACCCTTTTGGTGGCTCGCCCAACAACCGACTTTGCAGACAAGAAGTTGTGTTCAACCTCATTTCGAACAAAACCCAACATTCTAATGCTATTTACTGCACAAACCGTTGTTGAAAGTCCAGTCTATTTTTTTATAGCAAATACAAAACAAAGCTCAATTTTTTACATAACCCACTACCCAGAATTCAGCTGGTTTAATATCCCACT